>JANHFK010007679.1:17089-29047 GCA_036250565.1 Sibynophis collaris | reverse complement strand
TCCATTTTATTTGAGAAGAGACACTAGCACATCTGGGAAAACTCGAATCTAAAAGTTCGAAGTTTTCCCCAGTAATAGAAATCCGCCAATTCCAACCCCCCTTCCTCATCCACCATCCACCTCAACCAATCAACATCCGCCTCACCTCGACTCAACCCCTTTTCCCTTTTCATTTCAAAGGCATGCATGACCTGACCTTGAATGGCTAGCAAGCCGTTCCTCCCCAAAATTTCCCATGTGAATAAATCCCTAGACACAGAAATATAATTGTACAATTGGCAGCGACAGGAACTTCCGGATTAATATGGCTTCCAGAGCTGACAGAACCTGTATATAAGTCTAAGTGCTAGTGCTAGTGCTATCTTCTATACAATTAAGAAAAATTCAGCTATAACCTTTTTTCCCCCCAATAACACCAATTGGGTCAGACTCAGGTAAAGTTCAAGGCCGAAGTGGAGCAACTAGATCCTGAAGGAATACAATGGCAAACCCAGTGATATACTGTTGTGCAGAAATATTAATTGTCTGTGTATAACTGTGGTTATTGTACCTATCATTTTATTTTTAAAAATTGCCTTTTCTATAAAGAAAGGCAACATTCTAAATTCAATTGTCAGAGCGCTTGTCCCAAATAGATAGTTGCCGTTTGTTTTAATTTTTACAGATACTTGCAGGGCAAATCCCACTTAATACATAATGAAATGAAAAGCTTGAATTTTACTTTATTCTTCATGATATGCGTTGAACTCCTCTATAGAGGATTGCTTAAACTCATTTCAAAAGCTATAAAAATGCCTGAACTAAATTCCTTGTTCCGCTATGATATATTCATCTACTGCTGATAAATGTTTTTTATTATGCTATTTTATATATAATTGTAAAAAAATAACCCAACCAAAAGCATATATTCAAACCTTTACAATCCAGTCAGTGTTTTCCTTCCTTTGGAGCATAACCACATAAAGCTGCAAAATTGATAGGATCAAATATCCAAGTTAGTTCCAGGGGTGAAATCTACTTACCTTCCCTACTGGTTTGCTCATGCGCACGCCATTATCACACCAATTTTTGACCTTCTGCACATGCGCAGAAAGCTTTGTGCATGCGCAGAGGGTTAAAAACCAGGAAGTAATGATACCCAGGCAGGTGGGCGGAGCCTCGCGTTGCTGCCACTACTTGTTCGCCGAACCAGGCACCATTGCCATTACCTGGATGCATGAGCCAGACAGAACCAGCACGATTTCACCAGTGGTTAGTTCCCATTGCTTCCTAAGTTTCTATCTTCAGAATTATATGACAAATATTAATCACAAACTCTAAAAGCAGCTGAGAAGGACACTGAAAATGGGAAGGAAGTACCAAAGTTTAAGTTTGCTTCACAAGGTGCTTCTTTGTTCCTCCACCACATATAGGAGAAAGCCACATTTCACTATCTTGGATGTCAAACAGATGCTTTGAAAGACTTGATATCTTAGATAAGGGTGATTTGAGAACCAATCATAGGGAGGAGTTTAGTATTTCCTCCTCTTCCCAGCATGGATTCCTATCCAGAGTTGTTTACTCTGGAGAATTCACAGTACCTATTGTGCTACCTACACATTATGGAGGTATTTTACTCCAAAATATATAGATCTGCCATTCCAATTTCTTTTCATAAAAGCTCTTAAGACCATTCTGTTTGGTAGGTTTTGAAAGTTAGTGATGAGGATGGATATCTTGAGAAAATTATTATTTTCTTATCTATGTAAGCAACTTAATTAGATGAGGTTTGCTTGATTATTTTTGTTACGGTTGAGATTTTTTTTTGTTTCATTATAAAGTGTTTTTTCATTGTAAATCACTCAGAATCTCTGAAGTGTAGTGATATGAAGCCCCCACTCTAATTCTCTTCCGGAAGGCGCTGAAGACCTGCTTCTGTCAGCGGGACTGGGGAACCCAAAGTGGGATGGAGCCCATTAAATGACTCGTGTGATCGGCTGTCATTGTGGCGGGAGTTGGGGGGGTCGGGGGTGATTTTATTATATTAATTTATTTGATTTTTTTAATGAGTTTTGCTGTTTTTGAATGTGATTCTTTTATATTCTGTAAGCCGCCTTGAGTCGCCATGGGCGAATAGGCAGCAATATAAATCTAATAAATAATAAAAATATAAGCACAATTGTTAGCAGAATAATAGAGTTGGAAGGAACCTTGGAGGTCTTTTACTCCAACCCATTGCTCAAGCAGGAGACACTATACCAGTGATGGCTAACCTTTTTGCCGTCATGTGCCAAAAGTGGGGGGATCGCAGGGGGGTCGCACGTGCACATGCCCACACCCATAATTAAATGTGCCCCATCCCCTCACACATGTGCACATGATCCCCCTGCACTCCCCTGGCTTTTGGCTCGTGATGCCCAGTAGGCCCCATTGCCGACTTCTAGTGGGACTGGAAGGCCCGTTTTTCACTCTCTGGAGGTTTTCATTTTCTAGGAGCTTGGGGAGGGTGAAAACGGCTTCCCCACCCCTCCGGAGGCCCTCCAGAGGCCAAAAACAGCCTGTTTTCTGACTTCCGGTGGGCCCGGAAGGCCCAAAATCAGCTGGCCGGTGCACACATGTGCACTGAAGCTGATCTGGGGCAACACTCGCGTGCCCACCGATATGGCTCCGAGTACCACCTATGGCACGCATACCATAGGTTTGCCACCATGGCTCTATACCTATTGTATTTTATTGCAATAAATGTATTTGATAAGAAAGATGTTAGAAGTGATTTTTTTTATTTCATCTCAGTTATGTGGCTTCTCCACTAGATAAAAATATTTAGTATATATTAGCATTCAACCTATGTTCTTTAAAACAGTGTTCTCTAACCTTTCCAGCTTTGCAGATGGGCATGTGGGGGGTGGAGAGGGGATGGTTTCATGTGAGTGGTGGGTAAGCACACACATGCGCACAGCTCTATTTGGCCATCCTCCAAATAGAGCGTGCATGCATATGGTCGCTCATTGCTTGTGCAAGGGGAGATCCATGCACATGCACTCACCCACTGCTTCAGGCAACCTGGTTTTGAACCGCTCACAGCCCAGTAGTGGGCCACAGCCTGGGTGTTGTGGACTCCTATTTTAAAATATATAATTTGTATCAGGTTGAGATTGATAAATAATACATTTAGTTACATGAAGAGTGAACTTAATAATTTTGTCCCTTGCTACAGATTCAAAGAAATCCCATCTATAAAACAGTGACTGATAAGAAGCCCCTTATAATTAGTTTTCATTCTGTTTTGCCTCAGTTTTGGTGGCCCTCCCGAGCTCCCTTTTCGCTGGCAGAGGGTTGCTGGAGGCCGGCCAAGCCGAAAATGGAGTTCAGGAGTACTCGGGCCACCACAGGGGCCCCTGACATGAGTGACGTCAAGCTGGCCACACCCACCCTGGCCACACCCACATCAGCCCCCCAAGGCCAAACACAACCCTGATGTTGTCCTCAATGAAATTGAGTTTGACACCCCTGGATTATGTTAGCTCACTTATAGTAGCAACTCCTCCAGGGCAGTAAATCAAAATACTTCTACTATTCTCTCCTGAATTACCGTCTAGGACAGCTGCCATATAAGTGATTTGGTATTCAGAACACAGATAGTCATTTTATTTCCAAAAGAATGATTAGCGAAAACCTGAGTCCCTATTTTTGTCCACTGCTTTGCAAAATTTGTATAACTTTGATAGATGAAAAACCTAAAGTTTAGATTTTAATTGAGAACGAGTCAGACACTGCATGCAATGAAATCAGGTATTTCCAGTGAGAAAGAGAAACAGGTACACTATTAAAGGGGCCAATAATTATTGCTGCCAGCTATATATATATTCCTTCCCAGTAATCTCCTTCAGCAATGCATTCAATTTGTCCATCCAGCAATGGTGGATTGGCTCCACTTTCACAAATTCAAACACGGTTGGCTGGTTAACAATTCCATGAAGTGCAATTATTAGAGTCGAGGTGGTGCAGTGGTTAGAGTGCAGTACTGCAGGTTACTTCAGTTGAGTGCTAGCTGCAGTTCAGCAGATCGAATCTCACCGGCTCAAGGTTGACTCAGCCTTCCATCCTTCCAAGGTGGGTAAAATTAGGACCCAGATTGTTGGGGGCAATATGCTAACTCTGTAAACCGCTTATAGAGGTCTGTAAAAGCACTATGAAGTGGTATATAAGTCTAAGTGCTATTGCTATTATTCTGATCTTCTGCATGTGCACAAGAATTGACAGTATACAAGAATAGACAATTCCAAAATACCATTACTAACAAATTAAAACTTAAGATGCTGTCAAATTCATAGAATAAATAAAGATATAACTATTATATCAGAGGTCTGCATGCAATAAACAGTTCAAAGGTTGACTTTCAGACTTATGGTAAAATGTTCATTGTAAAATCATGCAAAAAAGAAGAAGAAGCATTTACAAAGGAGAGGAAAACTATGACCCAGATGTAATGATATAAACACATGAATGCTGCAACTTATGTATTTGAGTCTGATATCCTGACACAAGTATGTGGTGTTTATTTAATTACATCAGTGTGTGTGTGTGTGTGTGTGTGTGTTGTCATGTCAGCATTGTTGCCATTTGTTACAGACAATACTGGATCGAACACCAATTCCAGAGTTGCTAAGCAATCTAGTCTCTTGAATCAAGCATATCATGTAATATGCTTTACTTCTCTAAAGCAATTGAAATATAAACTTTCCTTAAAGCTAACTAATACAAAATTTTCTCGTAGCTAACTATTAAGTATAGCCTCAGTGAAGCCTAACCCAATAATAAACCATATAAAACATCCTATTAAACAGGATCATTAATCATTAGTCAAATGATTAATTCTTTCCCCCCTCAAAATATGAATGTCTTCTGTGGAATGTGTGTCCTACTTAACGCCATAGGCTAGGAAATTTTAATGACATACTGAAAAATCATTACTGGACTAATGTATCAAAACTCTGCTGCATGCTATCTTATGTTTCAGAAAGGCCCAGCCAGACTTTAGTGTGATTATTCTAAGAAAGATAAAAATTAGCAATTACAAAGTTCAAATAATAGTAATAACTATAACTGAGGATTCCTAACTCTTAGAAATCCATACAATTCTGAAATTAATATGGCATAAACTATTATTTTATGGGCAAATTTAAAGATAATAAATTTATCTTTAAGTCCAAATTTATAAAGCAGCGGATATATTTTGATGAGAACCAAAATATTTCAAGTTCAAAGCCTCAAACTTTTTTTTTAATAAAGTCTCTTCAAATGATTGTTTCACATAATACCTTTTTTCTTTGTATATGAAGGTGAGTAAATAGTGGAACGTTTGAAGAATGAGGACTGTATTATTTCATCATAAAGATATGAAAGGGAAGGTTATTTGCATAGTAATTAGCCCATAAATGGGTTTAGAGCAGGAAACGTTCAGATATGTTCCTATTGAGAAATTAAAATGATGCAGGAAGAAAGAAGAGAGCATTATGACACTTACTGAATATTGAAACTTAATTCTGTTTGGAAAAGGAAAAAGGAAATTAAAATTGGATACATTTCCCATAAGGAGAATCTTAATTAAGAATCTTACTCTTCAAATAATTAAAATATTTTAAAATGCATAATATATAAATATGTAACATGGTGCATATGTAATGTATTGTGTATGCATTTTAGCTAGCTTGCCATACTTGTACTTCTGAACAACTGTCTTTGAAGCAAAGTTATAATCCTCCTTTCTTATACCTCCCTCTTTGTTCCCTAAAACATCCCAGCTTTGATCAACTTGTCACAACCAGAATGAGAAATATATGTTCACTGCATGCTATTGATCCACTATGCCTGTGTGTGATTTTCAACTTTTTCATACAAAATTGTTCTTGAAACTGAATACTCTAACATGACAGACAAGCCAGACAGACATCAAAGAAGTTATTACATGTTAATTTCCTTTGCTTGATCATCCCAATACACTTGTAACGTTCTTGTATTTCTATAGGAATATCCATAAAAGCTACTTATAATTCTGTAGGAGTGTCCATAAAAGCTTCTTGCTTGAGACCATTAGCTCTTCTCCTGTCAGTCAATGTAAGAATTCCAAACAGAGAAGAGACAGAAGGCAACGGGCCTCCATTCCCATTCTTTGTTTTGCCACTATAGCTTTACATGATGAAATCATGTTAAAAGAAGTTAGTTGATCTTCATGAAAGAGCCATGATCCTGATTCTCTTGTTGGTGGAGAAGGTTTGAGGTTTGGCTTGTAGAGGAGACCGTGGCGAACATATGACACGTGTGCCTGAAGTGGCACATGGAGCCATGTTGCCTGGCACACGCAGCGTCCCCCGTTCCTCTTCTGAATTTCTGGTGCTCATGCGCACACGCTGATCAGCTGACTTTTCTGTGTGCAGCAGTGCCGGAAACCAGAAGAGCTGGTCTGTGACCTGCGAATGGGGCTTTCTCAAACTTGGGAATTGGGAGTGTCCAGGAAGAAGGAGGACCAATGGGAATTCTCCCTTCTGCAGCAGACACTCTCTGGGCAGAGTGTCCCTTGACTTCACCCATTGGAGGAGAGAGTTCCACACAGAGAAGAAGCCCAAGTTGGTTATTTAGGCCAAGATACCCCCCTCCCACTTTCTCTTCTTTTTTCTCTCCACAGAACTGGTTTCTGCTCCTTCAGATGAAATCCCAAAGGACTCTGCCCGGAGACCGATGATGCTCAAGCAGGGAGAATTCTCATTGGTGCTGCCCCTCATTCTGGCTCCTCCCATCTCAAAAGTCTGAGATAAACACTTCCTCGCCCCAATGCAGAACTGCTGATTCCTCCTCTGGGGCTGGAAGTATCTGGCCAGAAACACACGAGTGTGAGCATATGTGACATGAGCATGCCGGCCACCAGCTGATCGGCATGTACGCATGCATGGCAGTAACCGGAAGACTTGCTGGCATGTGCCAGAAACCGGAAGTACCTTATCCGGCACATGCATGCACCCTGTGCAGCCCCTCTTCCTGTTCATGGCCCTGACGAGCATGCTCAAAGTACTCCCTTTTTGGTACTTGGTGCTGAAAAGGTTCGCCATCATTGATCTAAGTGATGTGGGGTGAAATTTCATGGAAGCTTCCATCTTTGGAAAGGTCAGGAACAATCCTGGATTTTAAAGTAACTTGTAATGTAATTTGTGATTTGGTTCATTCAATGGTATTAAACTTTTGAGTGGACTTGAATGAAGCTAATGGTGTATCCTCTCTTCAAGAAGTTACCCCAAAGTCTTGGATAACTACTTTCCTTTTTTAGGAAAGGTGTTAGAGAAGATGGATGGGCTTTAGCTCTAGACGTCCTTGGAAGATTGTCTATGGAGATTCTCGATTAGCCAAGTCATGGTTGTGCGAAAGGTACTTATCAAAAGGCAACTGGACTTTCTTGTTTTTTTCCCCCTGAAAAGTTCTGCTTTTCATTCAAAAAGCTTTTTCATTTTTGACTGGATAGTGGAGAATAGAAGGATTTATATTCTTTACAGTCATCTTGTCTGAAGGTTGGTTGTTACTGCTCTAAGATTCATTAAGGCCATTTGGGATTTATACGTAGCTTCAGTATCACCTGCAAATGGGTGTGGAATCTTCTTGGGAATGCTGAAAGGACTGTGTTGTAGACAGGAGATAGGTAGTGTTATATTCCCCTCCACCATCTATTAAGAAAGATGTTCAGTTCAATTTTACTGTTCAATTTTAACATAGATGACATTTTTTTACCCCTCTTTCAAACCACTGGTCTTCTCTATGCAGAATGTGGATCTTGCTGTCTTCAAAATGCAGATGGACTGCTGAATCTTGTCAGGATGGTTTGCTCTCCTACATGGAAGATTATCTGTTCCATTTCAGTCTCCTGGAAGATTGTTTGCTCCATTTCAGTCAGATTTCAGGCTGACATTTAGTATGGAGCCTGCACTGGTTGCATTTACTGCATTCACTCACTGCATTCACTGATCATCTGTAGTGAAGCTGGGGTAGAAGTTCATCCTTGTGCTCGTTGATGTCTCACTGTGTTTTGATAACTGTTGACCATTTATCATTTTTGTGCAATTCCAGGTTTTGTTTCTGATGGTTGTTTGTTACCTCTGGAGTCTGGAACAACATTCTCCCATGCATCCCCCAGCCTTATAACATTCCACAAATTACTCAAACCTGTTTGCTCTCCAAGGTCTTGGGTTAAGTTGGTTGTGTAGTCTCTTTTAAGAAGTTTAGTTTTGTTTAACTTAAGACTAGGTGTCTGTTCTTCTGGGCAGTTCTGTTTGTTTGTTTGTTTGTTTGTTTGTTTGTTTGTTTGTTTGTTTGTTTGTGGCAAGAAAAGCCAAGGGGATATTTTATTTCCACCTCATTACAACAGCCTTGCTATTTTTATGAAGAAAAAGTGGTTCATCATCAGAATATTACCTAGGTTTGTATTTTCTCTATGTAAAACATGACACAAAATCCCATACTTTCTTTCCTTCTTTACAATTATTAATTGTTGGTTATTCACAAGTGCTTACTTTTTCTTTTGCCAGATAACCCAAATTTGTGACAGTCAAAAATGATCGATCTGTCAGACCATTTCCAGCAAGGGAAATATCTACCGCATCACTGGGTATTGCTAATTGAATTACTAATTCTGACTTCTGGAGAACCACACTCCTAAAACAGTGACACAACTTACAACCCTTTGCAGAAGGTCTTCCTTCCTGAACTTTTCCAAGCTGGGAAACTGGATTTAGACTACAATGCTCATTAGACACTAGTGGTTAGATACTAAGGAATATTTGGATGCAATTTTGGAGGAATCTGTGACTTCTTTCATCCTGAGTCCCTCCCATCCTCAGTAAGTAAGTAAGGTTTGCTGCTCAGCCATATTTGCACCTCAAGGAATAGTTCAATCTTGTTTCTTTTTAATGTTTTCAATTCTGTTTTTCCTGTATTTCTTCTGCCATTGTATCATCTTTTAATCAGCTAACTCATTTCAAATCCCATGCCTGCTTCATACATTTCCAACATTGATCGTCTTGGAATTACACTGAAATACATTTATATTCAGTTTATTTCCAGCACGATATTCTTCACAAATGTCTAAGATGTACAGAGACCACTGTAAACCTCTGTGCTGAATATCATGCAAACTACAGCATTAAAACAGATCAAATTGGTGTCATTCAGGAAAAAGTCTGATCTGACTCTATGCCCAGATCAAAGTGTGATTTAAAAACAAAATGCCATTTGCTGTAATTTAGCATGGGAAAAACACACAGCTGTAAATGTTTGTTTTTTCTGCAGAATAGAATGAAATCCTCAGGCAAGCGAACTCTTTATGAGGGAGTGAAGCCTGCCAAATTTCATACAAATCACAACAGGGTTTTCCTATGCAACACTCTTTTAAACCAAAGCTTTAATACGACGGGTGTGTGTTTTTTTTTAAAAGAAACAGTAACTCTGTTGCTTTCAGATAGAACATAATGAAATATATTTGATAGCAGCCCCTTCTGTGGAAAATACTTCTGCCAAATGTCAAGCAGATGTTTTGTGGGTATTTTGTAAGTTATGGTGATGCCTATTTCTGCACGGGATGCAGTAGAGAGCAGGAACCTGAGGCAGAATTATACAGGATTAATTTCATAATCATTCCTATGAAATCAATCAATTGCTATGCCAAATGAGCTACTAGCAAGTGATGCTCAGAAAAGAGCATCACCACCTATTCTGGATAAGAGATTCGAAAAAATACAAGCATATGTACATACCAGACACACAATTCCTTTTTTAGTTTAAGCAGTATTATACAAAGCACCAAAAGGAGCAAGAACTATTAAGCCAAAGAAATTAAATATATAAGGAAAATAAAAGTAGCCAAGCCTATGTAATACTAACTCCATTAAACATATTTCCATATTTTTTAATCCATCATGTCCACATAATGAGTCCGATAAGGAATATCTTTTGTTCTTTAAATTTCTCATCTCCCTCTGAGATCCACTCAACCATAACTTTCTCAGTCTTCCCTTTCTTCTCAGTCCATTCATTCTGCCTTAGTATTTTTGTTTTGTGATGCAATTCTCACTCATTCATTCTATATCGGGGTCCCCCATCCCCACCATCCCAGAGCTATTCAGAACTGGCCCACAAAAGCAGTGGGCGAGCGTGTCTGTGTGTGTGCATCCTTACTTGCATGAGCAACAGGTGAGCACATGTGCACATACTCCATTTGTATGAGCAGCAGGCGCAAATGGAGCTGTGTGCATGTGCACACCCTTGCCGGCTGCTAACACGGAACCATTCCCTCTACCCCCTCCACCAGTCCGCAAAACCAGAAAGGCACAAAAGTGGTATTCAGCAGGTTCTGATCAGTTCTGGAGAACTGGTAGTGGAAATTTTGAGTCGTTTGGAGAACCGGTAAATACCACGTCTGACTGGTCCTGACCCCATCTATTTTCTGCCTCCCGAGTCCCAGCTGATCAGGAGGAAATGGGGATTTTGCAGTAACCTTCCCCTGGAGTGGGATAGGAATGGAGATTTTGCAGTATCCTTCCACTGCCATGCCCACCAAGCCATGCCCATAGAACCGGTAGTAAAATTTTTTGAATCCCACCACTGCTGTGGATCCTCTTGCAAAATGACTTGGGATCAAAGCAGATCTGTTACCCCATCTGGTTTCCTAAAGTACATGACCTTATACTTCAGGTCACCTTTGTCTGTTTTTTTCTAGGACTATATAATGAGATGCAAATGTTCTTATTTTAAAAAAGTTTCTAAGAAAGTTTATTGAATAGAATCCGTTTGAAACTTACACAGAAGATGCGGCTCATTTGCAGTATGGCAGCTTCCCATAAGAAAAACCCAACCCTTTTAATAAACAAAGGAGACTGATGGGTATCAAAAGAGCATCTATAACCGTATTTGTGGTTCAGGGTGCATGACAGGAATCCAGCTTTATGATTTTGATCTACTACGTTATCTAGCCCACTCAGCCTGTCCCAATATGGGATTTTCCAACATATTTGGAGGCCCCTGAGTTACAATGCTAAGTCAGTTGTTATTCTGTTGTAAAAAGATAAAGGTACCTTGCAAAAGACAAAGTGATTTTCTTCCAGTAGTTGATTCTGGAGTGTAAAGGTGGAATTAACTTTGGTTTTCCAGCCTTAACCAAGATGTCGCTTCAGATAATTGCTTATCTGGACAGAAGGAACTGTTGTTTTTCTCTCTAAGATAGATGGTAAATATCCTTTCAGTGCTGATTAATTGCTTCAGCAACATCTGGCAAACCTATTCAGAGCTTTGGTATGAGTAAACATACTGATATACTTCTTTGCTACTTATTCCTCTGTCGGCAAACAGCAGATTCTTCCCTAATGGTGGGCCAAGCTTAAAATGCTTGGTACTGTAGAAGAGTTTTGTATTCACAGTGCAATAGAATCTATGAATAAAATAAAGCTCCCTGCACTCTAATATTAACCTTCATATGCACAGAAATGAAATTGAGATTAATGTCATTCCAGCTAAGCACTTGAGGGCAGATAGTCAATATTCAGCTATTATATTTGCCTTGTTGAGATCATGAACATAGCAGATATTCTGCAAATGTTTTCCTTTAATGGATGTAGCTAATACCCAAATGAAAGTAAAAACAAAATTTTGTATGGCTATATGTAGATTGACTGGAGTAAAGTTATTAGACAGACTGTCTGCAGAGCTGCTTTCTTTTCTATATAATTGGCATGTTTAACAATTTATGATTATGGTTATGGAGAATTATAACCATTTTTATTTGCCCTGCATGCCATACAATTTAATTTTTTTTTCTGCAGAGACTTTTTATAAGCAGGACAAGTGGTATGATTGTGCTTATTTTTTTCTATAAGAGTTTTGGTTTTTCTCTTTTTTTTTTGGAAAAAGTTCTTCTGTTTTGAGAAAGGATGTTTACCCTTTTTA
>JANHFK010007678.1:0-30825 GCA_036250565.1 Sibynophis collaris | reverse complement strand
AATGCAATAAGATTAGTCTGGCATGATCTATTTTTGACAAACCCATGTTGGCTTTTTGTTATTACTTTGTTTGCTTCCAGGTGTTCGCTGATTTGTTGCTTGATTATCTTTTCCAGAATCTTCTGCCTCTTCAAAACCTGCCTGTACTTCTGATAGTTCTCGATCCACATACTGCTGGTAGGATTTTAAGCATAATTTTACTAGCAATGGTGCAGTGAAATGTGTGCAATGGTGCAGTAGTTTGAACATTCTTTGGCAACTTGGCAATATGATTTCAGCAGCATCTTTGTAAGAAGTTATTTTCATGACCATAAACAGCGTGTTGAAGCATTAAAAACAAGTTTAAATGATTCAATTGAATCAGATGCAGATAGTAGACTTAGCCCAGAGTCAATGAAAGCCAGGAGATATTCATTCTAACTGAACTTAAATTTGTTAAGAAAAAAATGTAGAAAGCTTCATTTGTATTTAAATTTTGAAGAGAGGGAAGCCCAACAGGAAATGGGGAAGTGGAAGTTCTCCTTTGTCTCTTATACTCATTTAATCAACAATAAGCCAACTAAGAAACACTCACTCACATACAGCTGATAAGGACACTTGTTATCTATCTCTGGTGAACAAAAAGACTTAAAATGCCCAGAGATGATGTAGTCTCTACTATAATACTTATATTAACAAAGCTGGCAGTTTCTCTTTTTTAAATCAGCATATTTATTTGAATAAGGGTCAGTAAAAGCAAATTAAGTCACCTTCTCAATGATGGAAGGGTAATAAGCCTTTTCAGAGAAAGCAGGACTGACTCAGAAGAGGATCAATAGATATTTCCATACTTCTTCCCAACAAGCCAGGAGGATGTTCTTGATGTAAACTTATTGTGTCAGACTGGCTAATTTGCATGCCAGCAGACTATTCTCAGATTCCAGCCAAGATGATACACTAGTGCAGGTTTGCCTTAAGCAAGAGGTAACAATCCTCCTTGCCCCTTCCTTTTCTCCTTTGATATTTGTTCAGGAAATGCAAATGTTTTAAGTACACATTAAAAGATGCACTCTGCTGTCTAATAGATTGGGATGTTCTGTTATTTACTAATACTCTTTGGTGGGTGTCTGTGCCTCTGTGATTGTATACCATCTTATAATGATTTCCTGAAACTCTTAATTAACCACTGACTGCACAAACCTTATTCACATGCCAGGAAGATACATGCTGGTAACCACATTGATCTTGGGAAAACTAAAAAAAAAAATTCCATATGACATAATCCCATTTTTAGGATGATCTACTTTTTAAAATAGTCACAAGCTTTCTGTTCATAACTATAAAATATGTTTGCAAGCAGTTGTTTGGTTTTTTAAAGTACTGGTTGGCTTTAAAATGATGTTGTGCCTGTGAAATTTTTAATTTATATTGATATAAGTGGCTATAAATGACTTTTTGCTCTTTGTGTGCTCTGTTCTGCTTTTTGGTAGTCTATTACAAAAGACAGTGGAGTTTGTTTAATAATTTTAGTAGCACCGAAAAGCAAAATCTGTGTGACCTCACAATACAATTTGTATTAATGTACTGAACTTTTTCATATTCATCCAATGCATGGAAACATCAAGTGATGCTCTAATTAAGGTCCCATTGATTAGATGTGGAAAAACCTGGTAACTCTGGAGAACAACAATTAGTCTGGGTTTTAAAGTTGTGCATCTTATATAGGTCAGAATGTTCAAGTATTGAGTAACATGTTTTGTGTACTTTGGTTTTAATTTTCAGAATGTTAGTTCTAAGTGGTAATGAATACATCTGGGTCAAATCCACAAAAGATCTTAATAGGTTGTGGGTTTGAGCATCCGAGCCTCTTAAGATGTAGCACTTTTACACAATCCATGCTGCCTCCTTGGTAACCATAATAGCCACTGAGGGAGGTGTGTGCATGAAGGTAAACATAATGATTTCTGTTAACATTGGGCTTTAGGGTTTACCCCATAAATCTGAAATTGTCTTCAAACAACTACTACGGGAAACAGCAGACAAATGAAGAAGAAAGCAGAAGTAAAAGAAAGACAATAGTATAACATTATTATTAAATTTGGGCATATCAGAACTGACAACTGTCACCACTCCCAGACCATCCATAACCACAGCAATGTTACCCACAACAATGTTAAAGTGGCATATGGTAAGATTTTTGTGTTTATACAATAATTAGGTACTTGACTCCCAATGTCTTATATTTAGGCGTATCAGAACTGATAACTGTCACCACACCCAGACCATCCATAGTTAACCACAACAATGTTAAAATGGCATATGGTAAAATTTTTGTGTTTATACTATAATTAGGTACTTGACTCCCAATGTTTAAAGGAAGTAGTAATCTGTGGTATTTGCATACTGAGTCATCACATACATTTTGCCCTTCTCTCAGACATCCATGCCACATAGTATCCATGATGTTTTCCCAAAATTTGTAGTGCTATAATGGCTCCAATTACAGCCACCATCTTAATTTCCCTAAAGCATCTCTGGACCAATCTAGAACCTTCCAAATCTGTGAATCCAAGCTTCATTCCCCAGATAGCTTGGCCTTGATGAGAATTTTAGAAATTGGATATGTACCTGGTGATACACCTAGTTTGGGGAAAGCTACTCTGTGGTTTGTAGTTTGGCTGAAATTATGGTACCAGGGAGTATGCCACTGAAATACATATTAATCTGAAAAGTTTTTTGGAAGAGACAGCTTGCTGATAAGCGTGTTTGCCAGGAGTAGCGTTATATGGGTGATGGAAAAGAAAAGAACATCCACAATAGTTTGTGTTATGTGCATGAATGAAAGTTGTAGCTTATTACCTCCCTTCCATCAACTTCATAAGAATTATCTATTGTACCAGAATGAATAATTTTGTAAAAGAAAATACACAGAGAGAGACACACAATATAATAATAAGGTTTCTTTTTCACCTTTCCTGATGCTGCTTTTTATATTCTAATCTCTACAATAAAGCAATCTAATTTAGGATTTATGGCAACTGGGAACAAGAGGGCCCTTTTTGTCATTTCATTCCTGCTTAACTACAACAATGAACAGAGATTCAAATAGAAGAGTTCTTAATGAAAACTTCTTCTTATTGAATGCTTCTTTTTTCATTCAGTCCATGCTTGTTTTATTAATTTTTGTTGAGATTATTAGACACAGAACTCTATAATACAAGGACATTTTGTCCTATCTGTTCAAGGTCCTCAATCCACACAAGGAGGAACAAAACCCCTGTATATTTACATAGAAAATAATATAGGCAGGGTAAGTGTACTTTATCACCCACTGAGATCAATGTTGCACTGAAACAAATGAAAAAAAACAAAACCAATTAAAAGTGATCCAGGTGAATGGTAATGCTATAATTCTATGGTCCCCTCTGTAAGGACTTAAATAAAAATATGCCTTCATGGGGGGCCAGGAGAATTACCTGGTTGGCTTTCTTGAAAACTGAGTGTTAATTTCTTTCACTTCTACTGAAGTCCAGCAGGCTCAGATTGAATGGAAAATTCATGATCTCCAGCTACAGTTCTACTCTGTGCTCGTGCTTGCCTATGCATCCACCAACTATTTTCCCATTAATACATGTGCTGCTGTGACTTGGAAAGAAAGACTATTCTGACAATCCAGAAAGAGAATCCAATGGGCTGATGAAGTTCAAACACAAGGAGGAGTTTGAGTCGAACTGGTTGTCCCCATTGCAATAGGCAGTTGTCTATTTTAGATGACATTCCTAGTAAGGATACCTGATTTTGGATGCTTTCACTTTGAAATTCTTTCTCAGCTTTGTAAGTAAATTTGGATGAGAGTTCATCCATCTTTTGGTCTCCTTGCTCACACAATCAGTCTTCTCTACAAATGAATACTTTGAATTGAAAACAATTCTTTCGGTTCCTTCATGTAACTATGGAATGTTTTAATTTTTCAGGATCCTAATTATCTTGTTGTCATTTGCATCTCTCACTTTTATTGTAAGTCTTCCATTTCTCCCACTTTTATTATATGTCTTCCATTTCCTGGTTGTCAATGTCTGGTCAATATACTGAGTTAAACTTTGGCCCTGTTTCATATGCAACAAATGTCCTCTAAAAATCCAGTATGTGCTTTATCTGTGCAGTTCTTGTTATTGCTGCTGGTATTTAGTATTGCTGGTGGTAGAGATGCTGCTTTTATCTTTTATATCAACAGAAACTCCTTTTCACAATGTAAGGGAAAGGCACTTCTAAATGAGATGGTGGTATGCAAAGATAAACCTCTCCTGATAATATTAATAAACAATATGTATTATGAAAAGAAATACATCTCCTCAATAACATGGGTTATTAAATGGTAGTCATGTTTACTTTCTTAGCTTTTCTACCTGCTGGGAGTGGGGTTTTTATTAACCATCAGAAGGCAATTATTAACCTTTCCCTTTGTTCTCACCATGGACTGCTCTACCAAAGCTAACATAGGGAAAAAGTTTCAAAGTTTTCTTATTCTGCCTCTAGATTACTTTTGCAGGATTTCTGAATAAAGAGAAATGTTGGGTTTGTTTTATTTTATAGGATTTCACCTTAGAAAAATCTTCCTGCCAGCACTGAAATACCACTTCAGTCATCTGAACATATAAACTGGCTGTAAAATAGTCATTATTATAATATCTTATGAGCAGTTGACAATGTATTCTGTATTATACTCAGAGAAAGCAAAAAGGGTTTTCTTTAAATCTTTGAAACAATCAAACTTCCCCTTTCCCTTCCCTTTCTTCTTCCCACTTTTTAGTACAATTCCACATT
Organism: Sibynophis collaris; assembly: GCA_036250565.1. Taxonomy (NCBI): domain Eukaryota; kingdom Metazoa; phylum Chordata; class Lepidosauria; order Squamata; family Sibynophiidae; genus Sibynophis; species Sibynophis collaris. The sequence continues at coordinate 26,022 of JANHFK010007678.1, read as the reverse complement.
CTATCTTGGGTTATTGCTGTGTCACCTTTTCATATATTTCATTTGGACAATCTTTGTTGTATTTGTAAATAATATATAATACACACTGTAACTAATGTTCAAATGTGGAAGTTAGTGCTTAAGCTTCAAGTCATTTATCTAATATACGCTTAAATATTTGGAAAATATTGCTATATGATTTGAAGTATCACCACCTGATTAATAATATCACTGTTAAATATTTGCAAGGGAATTGGAGTAGGGATGGTCGTACATCCTCTGGTTAGTTTGTTGCTCTGGGATTGGCAATGGATAGAGCCATACGGTATCTTTGTAATGGTAAAAATAAATGAGGTGATGTTGTGTAGGCATTAAGATGAAACACAGCTTTGATGAGTCAATATGTTACTTACTGTTAAGATGTTGCCTTTGATCTCTCTAGATGTGTGATTTTTTAAAACTGTTTTGCCTTGTAGATAGTCCATCTGTGTTGTTATTTTTTGTGATGCAAAGATTTTTTGGGGGATTCATTTTTGGAGTAGATGGGCAGCAGACTAACTTAGTAATAAAGAATGGCTACAAAGAGACACAACTTGTCCACTATTTAATAAATTGAATAAGTGTTCCATCAAATAGGAAATAGAAAATCTCCACCCTTTAAAATGCAATTGTCATAATTAAAGCATCAAGAATTTCACATCTACTGCATTAACTAGAATATATCAGCTCAAATAAGCATGGGTGCATTTTTCTTTTAAGGAAAGATTGTTATTACTACTTTGGGAGTGGAAGCTGATTATATACCTGAAAGGAGAATTATTTCTTGAAGGCAGATTGGGCATTGTCTGGCTGTAAATGAAATAACTTTTGCAAAAAAATAAAATAAATAAAAGCACATCCTCTTAAGAGAAGAACATGTTCAAAGTATAAAAGATTTTCTGTTGAAGAATGCAAAATGTTATCTGAATGGAGCTGAGATGAATGCCATTAACATCACTTGAATGTGCACCTGTCTGAGTTGGCTACACACCTTGTCTTGATCTATTGTCTAGACTGAATGTTTCACATATTCATATCAAATAAAGAGGAGCATCTGCCTTTGCTGGGGGTTGGTTGGAATACACTGATGACCACAAGAGGATGGTTCTGAATGTAAACTAGCACTGTCATAAGTACATTGTTAAAAATAAATAAATCCACCTTTCCTTTGCAGGTCTGGTTTCTCAGTTCCTCAAAGCTCTGGGCATAAAAGAGGCATGGTAATCCATTTGCAGTTATGGGATTTATTTGCTAGGTTGAAATGTTTTGTGCAGAATCTTACTCAACAGAGCAAACAGTTTGCATGGAGCGGTTTATTTCAAGATCTCTTAAAATGTTGCAGGGAATGGAAGAAGATAAATTCCATTATGAGAGAACAACCTGACCCTGAGCACTAGATTGGTTATAGACCTGATTTATGCTTTTTCCTGCACACTCACTCAGAGGCCATGGCTTGCTCCTTCTTCATCTGCCAGTAGATTTTAAAGATGCCAGTAGATTTTAAAGATCATCTTTAAAATCTCTTTATTATGAGGGTATTTTTGTTCTTTGTCATCAAATTTCTTCCTCGCTACATTCACAAAATGAAAATCAAAAGGAATCAAACAAACTAAACACTGCTGAAATATATCTCTATGGAATAGAATTCTTGTTGGAAACATTTATAAGAATTTAGGCCCAACTAACCAAAAGATTTTAACCAAGGGCTTTGGTACCACACACCATCCCCCCACCACCAGTGCTGGAGTTATCTTTGGCTGCCTTAAGTCTCATATTCTAAATTTCATATTTTGGTACTTTAGATAATTGGGCTTCATGAATTTGGGAATTTAAATAATGTTCCAATTGGTGGGAACATCCAGCTCTAGGCTTCTCCTTGGTTGCAATGCTTCTGGAGCACCATGATGGCTTTATTCTATAAATAAATAAACCATATTTATTCATTTTGCCCCACCATGAACTGACATGCCATGATGTGAAAAAAGAACAGGATGAGACATTGGCTAGAGATTGATAGGTCAGCTGAAGACACTGCAGTCTTGCAATGATTGTGGTAAGTACAGGATTGGGGACTGTTTGGAAAGCCATGGTGGTCATGTGGAAATGTCCTCGGGCACCATTGTAACTCAAAACATCCTAGAGTTGCTTTTAAATAAATCTATGCATAATAAAATTTCTGCAATCCCTTGTTTGTTTGTTTTTTGTTTGTTTGTTTTATGCTAAGTAGTAATGATAAAACACCAGAGGATAACACAAATATTATTCAAGACTCTAGACAGTGAATTAGGATTCCTTTTTTTTTAAAATAAATTCTTTGACATTTACCTTCTCTCCAGAAAGATTGAATTAAATTTCCTTGAAGGAATAGTGCACATTTTCTATAGTTGTTTGCTGTTTATTTTTTAAACAAAGTATAATTTTTTTAACATAAGACTTCAAAAGCAGTGAATTGGAAGAGATATAATACTACTCTTCTGAGACACTTGTCAGAATAAGCTCCACAAAATCATACCACGGCAGCCACAGACTCATTTGAGTTTTATTCCTTTTTCTATGTTTATTTATCTTTTGTTGTTGTTGTTGTTGTTCCAAGATGATATGTTAGAATTTAGGCATTGCTGCTGGGATTTGGCTCATTGTTTTCCAGTTCTGCTTTCCAGGCAGTTTTGTGATTTCAATACATGCAGATGAATTAGATGAGTTCAGGATGGTTCTACAATATATGTGGATACTCTTTCATAAGAATAAATGAATTTAGAATATTAGGAATGTGCCAATACTTTGAAAGTAGGTCTTTGCAACACTCAAGAAAGCACATGATGATCTCTCTTGAAATTGATGTAACACTTGTGTTTTATTTTGTTTTTTGCAAACTTGTATGGCTACTTTAGAAGCTACTCCTGGCTAGGTCCCTAACTTTGCATGTATATCCATTTCATTTCAATATCAAGCATTCTGATGCAGCTCATTTGAAAGAATTGCCCAGGGGTATACAATATGTATATCTGTAAAGTGGTTTAGTGGTTAAGGCATTAGGCTAAAGCATTGAGATTGGAATTCTAGTTCTGCCTTAAGCACAAACCCAGTCCTTTCTTAGTTTTAGGAATCACAAAATAAATCACTTCCAAACTTTTGCCAAAAAACCCTACAGGAACTTGTCCATGCAATTTCCAAGGAATCACACTTACTCAAAGGCAAAAAGGGGAAATTTGTAATACTGATATACACATGAGCACAAGCATATTAGTTTTGGCTTTAAATAAAAAGCCAACAATATATGTGAGGACTTCATTAGAGGTATGAGCTAGCTCTGCCAATTGGCATGGGAGTGGGAGAGTCCTCTGTCAGCCTGGGAATGGTTGCTGTCATGAGGGCATTTCTCTGCCTTTTTAACTCTTTATCTTTTAACATGAGCCGAGGTGGCGCAGTGGTTAAAGTGCAGTATTGCAGGCTACTTCAGATCTGGAGTTCAGCAGATCGAATCTCACCGGCTCAAGGTTGACTCAGCCTTCTGAGGTGGGTAAAATGAGGACCCAGATTGTTGGGCGCAATAGGCTGACTCTGTAAACCGCTTAGAGAGGATTGTAAAAGCACTATGAAGTGGTATATAAGTCTAAGTGCTATTGCTATTAAACCCCCAAATAAGTTACCCAGACCTAATCTACATATCAAAGGAGAAGGTCTGTAAAAACAAATCAAGTTAATTAAAATGGTCTCCCAATGGAACTGCATTTTTACAAAAATAAGCTTCATGATAGCATGTACCAATGCCCCCACACACCAATGCCCCTCAAGTGTTACCCTAGAATCGGCACATATGTACTTCCACACCCAGGAAAAGCTCCTCTATAAAACAATGTCTCTGCCCTCAAGGGAAACCTCTTTGCTTTGGGGAGATAAATAATTCTCCTTTCCTCACAGAGGTCTGTATTTCATTTTTATTTATTCTTGTGCAACCCTGGTTTGGATTGGAACTTCAAATTATTCTTCTGAGAGCTGAGAAAAGCAGACATTCCCTTTCATCAGCATCCTCTAAATTCCTTTTCAGTGTCATTTAAGGGCCTTCTTGTATTCACAACCATCAGCTGGCAGAAAGGAGAGCAAAATCAGGAAGCAGAAGTAATCAACAAAATTGGCAATCAGATTTGGGGGGACACCATGCCTTAATATAAAAATGAGGAAATAGGCTCCCTGTCCAAATGGCAGAAACAAGGATCATTTGAGGCCGAACAGCTGATTCTCTACAGAATTCTCCTTTTAGGCTGTTCCTTGCCCACTACCCAGTAACTGTCTCAGATCATGAGCTCTGCTATAGACCAGTTCTACCCTCTTCCTGGCAGATATTGTCCATGCTGGTCCAGCTTCTTCCCCAGAATGGCCGCTTTCCATCTATGATAGACCAATGAGATGGGTAAGACTTGGACCCTATCTACCTGTCCCCTAAATTCAGTTGGAGAATAGCTGTTTAGTCATTCTTGAAGGACACCGCAACATGATTTAGCTTTCCTCTCATCTGCAGTCCTAGCCAAAGCCAGCAGACTTTGGATTTTTATGAAGCATAATCAAATCGAAGTTTCCACCCTGTCTTGGCAGAAACTAATATCCTATTTGTAAAATGTGTGTCATTTTGGCAGTAATTGAGCTGAAGATGCATCTGTCCACCCTTATCATCCTCATTTAGTGGCAGGCATGTTCCTCCTCCCCTGCATTAGTTGAAGCGTTGGAATATTCTTCAAAGGGCAGGAACCACAACTGCATCTAATCTTCAAGAAGGAATAATCAGTCCAGAAGGAACCCCAGATTGTCCATTGGGTCTGTCTGGGTCAATGTGATCCCATCCAGCACCAAAGATAATGTAGTCCTAGAACCACTAGGCTCCAAAATCCACATGCACTCAATCTTGCCACATGCACTCAATCTGAAGCCTGTTATTTCCCATCCAGTTTCTCAGAGTCTGTAGACTCTAGGACAGTGGTGGCAAACCTTTTATTCAATGAGTGCCGAACAGGTACGCGCTTTGAGCGCACGGGTGCTATCTGCACTATTGTGTGGCTTCTCCCCTTGCACTTGCACGCACTTCACCATCTGTGCATGCACACTATCATGCGGCTCCCCGTGCATGCAATTGCACCATCTGCGCATGCAGCGGGTTTTGCGCACAATACACATGCACAAATGCTGTCTACACATGTGTATGCTGCACACAAGTACTCTCAGCTCGGTCCCGTGAATTGCACACATACGCACCAGAGGCCCGAACACTAGCTGGGGTGCGTACGCATGTGCAGCTGCAGTTCAGTTGGGTGACAGCTCGTGTGCCCGGAAAGATGGCTCTGTGTGCCACCTCAGGCACGCGTGCCATAGGTTTGCCATCCCGGCTCTAGGATAAGATATCTCACTCAGTGGCTCCGTGTAGATGTTAAAAAGAAAGGAGAGAGCTACCCTTAACAAATCAAGGGCTGTGGGCAGGATCTCTTCTCCCCAATCATTACTGACTGGAATCAACCCCAAAGAAAACCAAACCAGCATAACATCATTTTCCCACTCCCAATTCTCTGAGCTGATCTAGAAGGATTGGTTGTTGCCACTGTAAGGTCAAGTTGGGATAAGATGGATACACTCTCCCAACCCCACTCATGTCAGAGATCATCCCTCTAAAAGCATAATCAATTCCATTTCCATCCCCTACCCAAATGTGAATCCTGACTGAAAAGGATGCTAATAATCTGTTTCATCCAAGAGAGCTCATGTCATCTGAATCGGAGCTGGAAGTGGTGGTAGTGGTGGCAATCTGCAGATACAATAAGGGTGAAATACTGCTGCTTTGCCACCTTTATTGTCACAAGGTAGCCTTAACAGTGGCTTTTAACTCATGTTTGGTTAAGTTCATTCCTGGTTGAGCACTACTGATGCTATAGATGTCTGTTCTTCCTTTTCATCAATCTCAGTTCGTCCATGAACCAAAGGAAGTGATGGAATCCACAAGAGGGGAGAGGATCATGTGCACAATCTGATCTAATGCCTTAGCTGCCCCCTTATTTCAAGTGGCAACCAAGGCTTTGAATGGACTATGTAGTAGAGCAATGGGATAAGCCCCCAGCTCCTTCTGAACCTATTCTTCTCCATCGATCACTGTGGGTGGACCGATCTAATAGGTCCAACTTCCCTGCAGTGATTAGTGGCACTAGAGCAGGGGTGTTAAACTGGTGGCCCGCAGGCAGGATGTGTCACGCATAGGCCACGCCCATCCCGGCTCCACAAAGGCAATAAACATTGTGATATGTCACAATACATTATTGAGTTTGACACCTGTGCACTAGAGAATCCCATGGAAATCAGTGCATAATCTGATCATGACAAGGAAGACACCAAAAGTTTCTCCAAGTTGACGTCACACAACCATTGTCCCACATTGAGCTCTGGATGACCTGGGATAAGCCCATGGATGCCATAGTAGTCATAGAACTCCCAAGCTATCTAAGACTCATTCCTAGGGAAGGGAGACTGAACTCCCCCAAAATCCTAACTCCCCCAGACTCCACTGCAAACCCAGAAATGGAGTCAAGATGCTCAGGCAAGGAATTTTTTTATGCAGCAGGGAGGCTGGTCTAACAGCAACAATCCCAACTGATCTCTGGAGCCCAACTTAATTAAGAGTCTCATATTCAGAAACCTGGTGCAATGCCCCAAAGGTCAATGATAATGTTGTTATTCAATAGCCATTAATAGCCATATTGTTATTCAATAGCCATATTGTTCCAATTAACAAAAATTGCTGCCAGATAATTAACCAAAAATAAGTGGCAGTTTTGCAGTAGTATTTTGAGTTACTTTTTTCCAGTTTAATAAAGTTGTTGAATGGCATATCATTATACTCTCATTCAGTTTTGACTCATTTTACAACAGTCTATGAAAAGACTTCAATGTTGTGACCTCAGGCTAATGAACTTCATGTGATCTTTATGATAATTTGAGTTTGAGACTCATGCTGTAACTCAAGCATGGCTGATCTTTGCTTCTGTGAGACCCACAGTCAGGAAGGAAACCCACTGCTTCCTAATTTAAAAAAATGATGCTTTCTTTTCTAATCTGAAATTCTAGAGGACTGGCATGGGGTTGTCCTCAACAACTCACCAAGGGCTACAAAAAGAAATTTAATGAAGGACCCACAGTAGCTGCTAGGCTGGATTAAACATCCAGCATTCCAGTCCAAAGAAAACTTTCTTAAAGGGCTCTAAAGCCCTGTAAAGCTGTACATAAGTCTAAGTGCTATTGCTATTGCTAAAATGCCTTAGACTCCAGCCAACTGCATCATAAAATGAGAGCAGCTTAAAGGTGCAGTGCAAAAGAACCAACCATAACCTCAGAATAAAGCAGGCAATTGATTTTGAGATTAAATATTTTATTACCATTGCTAAAATGAACACATATGTTTGGTATCCCCATTATATGATGAATTGTAAAAAAATAGTTTTAGTACAGTATCAAAATTTACATACTTATGTCAAAAGGCCAACATCGCTCAAACATCTCCTGCAGAATTTGGCTAAGATCCATCAAACAACAAAAGTTGCTCCCAATCCTCAAACCAGAGAAAAGAACAACTTAGACATTTCTTCCTTGAATAGTAGCCAGTTGCAATCCATTTATTAGACTGAATGGAATATTTAAACACTTTGTGATACAGCATTAGGAAAAGAGACTGCTATTCAATGAAAAATAGTTTAATATCCCATTGATCCAGAAAAATACTTAAAACTTCTCTAGAGTTGTTCTTTGGATCTAGTCCTTGACCACGGGCACAAATTCTTTGAGGGTCTCTTGCTTTCACTGTTCTCATGTAATAATAGGAATACAACAATTTTAATATAAATAATGAAAAACAACTGTGCTAGCTAGCATGACATTAAAAAAAAATCTGATTGAATTACTAAAGCACATTTTTGATAACCTTTTTTTCCTGGAAAAAGGGGGGCTGATTAATGCCACTCTATTATAGGATAAAAGGCTGCACTATATTAGTGCTGGAGCCATCTAATACCCACCATCATAATAGCGGAGAAAAAGAAAAAAGGAACACAAACAGGACAATATCAATTTTGAATTAAACCCTCTTAATCATCCCAATCTTGGGAATTGTTGCATTCCTATTGTTGCGTTAAATACTCAGGTATGATTAAAAAGTCAAAGCAACAGCGTTTAATCACAAGCCTGTTGCACATTCATACAAATATTACTGCATTTTGATATATACACAAAATAGCTATCAGACATTTAATACACAGAATCTAATATTATACAGCGGAAGGGGATAGGAGGGAAATTTTAATGTAAGCCCATTTATGTCCAAAAACTCAAGCAAAATGAAAAAGCATTTTCAACCTCAGATTAATGAAGGACATGCTTTCAAGAATCCTCAACATTTCCTCTAAAAGGATGTGAACCTCTGCAAGAAAAGTTCTCCTGAACCCCAAATAAATACAGTGTTATTCTATTAGCCATACACATTTGTGAAATCAAGTAATATCATATAAAACTGAAGAACCTATTCCCTGGCATTTAGAAGGGACTTGTGGTAGGGTTGGATTAAAGATTTCAAATGCTTAATATCTATAGTAGCACAATCCTAAAACCCACATCAGCAAACAAGCAACTGGAAAGGGATTTGTTGAACAACAGACTACGATGACCCATTTCAGTGTAATGACGTATGGGCTCGGTGCAGGACTCTGCAACAGCACTGCTACTAAAATCAATTTCATGAAATAAGGAGCACCAAATGTAGCTAATTATTTTCAGGTACTTTACAAAATTTCTACATGGTACAAAAATGAAGTCATATGGCAGGAGTTGAGCACCACCCTAAAGGTTGGCTGTAGCATCAATTGCACTGAAGCACAATTACTACATAGGAAATTAGTATAATCAGATAAGCAATGAGTCAGGAAAGAGAGGAGTTGGCTATACGTTGGTTCAAATTATTCAGGATTCAACCTAAAATTAATCTTAATTATGTCGATCAGAGGTCTTCTAGTCCGACGATTAAAATAGTGTAGCAACCTTCAGCCCCCAAATGGAGAATTTTATTTGTGTCTTATCTAAAGGAACTCACAAAAACTAGAAGCATAATTGTCACATCCAGAACACCTGGATTCATAGGATCTCTAGACACCATGGAATCCAGCAGTCTATCCTGAACTATACTTGTGGTGCAATGTACAGTTAGGTTATACTTAAGTTTATATCCTGTAGGCTCTCTTTAGAGAATAGCCTTTTAGCTGCTCATTCTCTCCATAGCAAATATGATGTGGACTTGTGTCAAACGCCATAGGTTCCACAAATGACTCTAATACTTATCAATATCCTGAGTAGTTGGACATGACAGGAATTTGAACTCACTAAGTCTAGTTCTCTGCATGGTAACACAGTATCAAAAGAAAAGGGAGCAAGAGGCAATTGCTCCTCAAGTCACAGCAGATATCTTAGTCTCCAAATGCTGATGAACAGTAACAACAGGATTATTATATATGCTGGGGCTCAAAAGATCCAGTCTGGATGTATTCTACAATTGATCCTGGAGCAGACATAAGTATACACGTTTGTGTATGCCATTTTCATTCAAGCACCAAAAAAAAAAAGTAGCAAAAGGACTAGCTATAAACCTAAATTTCCAAGGTTGGTTTAATTGTATTTCAGAGTACTGAAAAGAACTTGTTGGTCTGGCTAAACTGTTGCCTGTTAAATGCATAATCCTGAAGACTGGGTGAATTGGTAGACTAGACAAGGGCACATATCCCTCTTCTTAAAAAAATGAAAAAGGAGAACCTCTGGAACTATAGCTTGATTTGAATACCTAGGAAGATTCTAGAACAAATAATAAGTCAATCACTCCACAAATGCTGTTGGGTTCTTGTATTCTCTTAACTTGGTTGTTTTCCTGCAGATATTTCTAGGTAACATCATCAATCATGGGAAACTGAAGTTTACTGTTGATTATGTAGTTTGCCCTGCCAGACTTCGTTCTGGTATCAATTTTTGTTGTTAAAGTTATTAAGGAAGAAACTACAGTCCAATCAAGAGCAGGAGGGCAAGCTACTATACATAAGTAACCAGCAAACTATTCTTCCATGTACTAGTGATATTATTTAACCTAGTAACTAAGATCTGCAGAAACATCTGCAGAAAAACAACCAAGGACCCATCGTTCTCTACTATTGGATTTATAAGCACCTTAAAAATGCATCAGTTTCCACTGATTTGTCAGGAAAAAGTCTTACCAGACTAATAAAAATGCTAGGCAGGTATTTCTTGACCTCAAAGAAAGCAACTGACATTGGATACTATGGTATTATAATGATCAAATATGGGTTTTATGTTGTGTTTATTGAGTGATCCACAACTGCTTGAAAACTGTGTTCAAAGAGTTAATTCATTAACGGTCCACATTAAAAAAAAATCCAATGGGATGCCACAGAGTCTAGTCCTAGGCCCATGTTTTCAACGTTTTTATAAATAACTTGAATTGTCATGATGGATGTTTTTTAACAATATCACATAAATAAAAAAGGCCAAGACCTGTTCTTTATCATCAGAAGATATTAAAATGTTACAGGGTAATAGATTTCAGTTGAATATCAAACAAAACAAAACAAAACCTTCCTAGCAGCAAGAACAATCTGACAATACTATCCAGAGAAATGATGGATTCCTCTTAATTTGGATGTGCTCAAGTGGTGGCTAGAAGATGACTATCAATTAGGAATGATTTAATAAAATTCCTATACAGAATAAGGGTTAGAATCAATGGTCTCATACGCACCTTCTAATTCTATGATTATTGTGCTACTGTTCCACGGTATGGATTTCAGTGTTCAGTAAACTACCCTTAAGCTCCTCAGTCTTTAAATTAATTTATCAGAGTCAAACTATTATTCTTTTTTTCCTGCATTATCCTTAAAGCCATGGAATGTTTTGTATATCAGCCTTCAGTTTTGAGTGCCAGATTTTTGGAAGTGAGATTGTTTTAACTCGGGAGAACATAGGCAGGTCACAGACTGAGGCGAGACAAGGTGTTCAGACAACTGTTTATTCTGAACACACGAAGTAGCTAACAGCTAACAGCAAGATGGAACCGGCAACAGAGGCAGCTTTGCAGGCAAGCTGCTTTTATACTAGAGGCTACCTGACAGGACAGCCAATGGCAGGCGTTTGAATTTCCCGCCTAGCCAAGCTGTCAAACTTTACCCAATGAGGAATCAGCTGCTAGTTGCTATGCTTCTAGCAGCAGATACAGAATAGAGATGATTTCAGCATCCATCATAGTCATGATGGGTTTGTCATTTGTCTCTAAGATTAGCCCAGGTTTTACTCCCAGGAGGTCCCTGAAATATTTTCTTAGCACCCAATTTCACACTATTTTCTAATCCACTTTTCCAGGAGCAAAACCTGCTTTCCTCTTTCTAATTCATCTTATTGTTTCATCTGCCCTGAAAAATACACAAACATCGCACATCCAAAGTGAAAGTATTACTAACAGATACAAGTTTGCTTTGTGTAAAGTCCTGTTCAATTCATGATAAACATAACTTATTTATTTTTGATACCCAGCAGAAATTATGTTATATAAACTGTTGGTTTTCAGACTAAAAGTAGTGGCCAAGGAAGGGAATGTATGATATTTGAGAAACTTGTTACTGAAGGTCATAAGTCAATGATATGGCCATCGTTTAAACTTTTGGAGTAACTTTTAATGATTTCCTTTCCTTAAATGACTTGTTTGTCATTCTCTTTAGTGTAGTCATGATTTACGCTGAAGCCTCGTTTTAAGACTCTTCACTTTCAACCTAATTTTGAATTTATAACTGAGAGATGAGAAGCCTATATCCAGAACATTTTTCCAATTATTTGTGACTTCTCTGGAAATGAGTGTCCTTCATTCCGGTGCTAGTGTCTATATTTTCTGCTTTACCTCTCAATCTATAATTGTCATCCCCACAGCTACTCTTTATCATTAGCATTCAAGCTTTTTTGGTGAATTGCTTCTTAGTCTTATTTGCCATTTTCACAGCACATCCATCCATTCTTGTCTGCCAATCATGAATATCCCGTTTCCATCAGTCTCTAATTCAAATTGATTAGAAACAGCATGCAGCTCCATATTCCAAGAGCACAACTTTCCCCTTTTCAAGTTTTTCTGTGTGGGTTTGTGCATCCATTAAAAATAAAAGCCCACAAGTTTGATATCTGAGCTTTTTTCTCTTTAGATATCAGCATCCCCCTATCTATTAAAAAAGAATGAAAATAGATGCAGTGTTCACTCCACAGCTCTGGCAACAGTCCCTCCCTTCTGGCATTTTCCTTGATGCATATGTGTGGATCTCCAATCAAGATTTAGCCATGGATACAATTGCAGCTACCAGGCACCATGTCTCCAGAGCATTACTACAGGTACCCTGTCTTCAGTCTGGCTCAAGGATCTATTTCAACCCTGAAAGAACAGCACAGGCTTTTGATGCCCGGTTACTAAGAGTGCCTCAGGACTTGGCTGCACTTTGCTAAAGAGGGAATATTTCTTTTAATAAGAGAAAGACCAGTTCTTTAGAATGCAATCACCAAAGTGGATAAGAATAAAGTGATTCTTGGTCTATGTTTTTAGAGCAATGAGGCATCACAATTTTAGTGCTTATATATGTCGTTTTTCTTTTGCTACATTATTGGCTCTTGCAAGACTTGAAGGTTTGGGGCATTTAGCAATAATCCTAACATTTGGAAAGAAAATTGTTTCAGCCGCAGTTTGGCTATTCACCATTAGTCAATATTTAATACAATTAAATATAAGACTACTTTTTTGTTTTCAAACTGTGAAGACCAAGAGCACACAGTTCATTGAAATCTCTTGATTTCTTTCTTTTCGTTCTTTTTACAAAAGCACTTTCTCTGAGAGTTTTCCATCTGGATTAATGTGAATAACCTTGATGATTGTTAGCTATATCTTCCTGTATATGTGTGTGTGTCTGTGTCTGTGTTTGCGCGTGTGTATTGAAAATGCTTGTGGCAAAAGCAGAATGGAGTATATTAGTTGCAGATCTGGATACATCACACAAAAGTCTATAGAGAAAAGACTGTTCTATTTTCCAGTGGTGGCCTAGAAAGTGTTTGGCATTTTCTCATTACTACTAAAAGGGTTGTTGTGACGTCCACTGATACTTGGAATCCTTTCTTGTTTTGACAGCCATTCACATTGGCCCTTTGTACTGGCTTCCAGACAAGTGCTGTCTAATTCCAGGACACGAGCCTGCAGCATCTCCAAGTTTCCTCCACACAACCTGAAAAAGTAAATGGGAAAGGCATGTTAAGTTATTTATTTTAGAACACAAAAGATTAGGTACAGAAGGGTTTATTAGGCAGACAGTATTACCTAGTGTCGTAAAAATAAAAACAAGTTATAGAACTAACGGCTAGCTTCTACTGCAGGTGTGTCAAACTCACGTCATCATGGCGGTGTCACATTACATATCAGGGCTTTCCCCCCCTTCACACACTAAACCAGGTGTGGGCGTGGCCAGCATGTGACGCAGCCAGCCCGCGGGCTGAGAGCTTGAGAGCTTGTTCTACTGTATACTTTAGCTGGGATACTTAGCTGGGATACTACATATCCTTAGAAATTTCTATTCTATTCTATTCTTATTCCTATTAATTATAATTTATGCAGATTGCTACCATGTGACATAGCTTTATTTGTGTCTTTTCTAGCCTGGTGCCCTTTAAATACATGGGCTTGCAACTTCACAATTTAAAGTCATCCTAAGTCTCTTGTAAGAGATAATATAACTCTTTGTAATCGCTCTCAGTGTATAAGCTAACTCCTCATTGGAAATGTATCCCTTAAATAATGAAATAAGAGGTGTTTTTTTTTCTATTGCAGTGTTTATCCTTTGGAGCTGTACCCTTGGGAGATCAGAATGAACTTTATTGGCCTTTCATAAGGCACCAAAGGGCTGATTATTCACACGGGCATTTGGACCAAGGTATTAGTTTGTTTGTCTGGGACTCGACTGCAAGAGGAAAGGACTTACTTGGACCTTTATATAATGACTGCTATATTGATAGTTGTTGAAATTTCTTGCTTATTTAGAGTTAATTAGCTACCTTCTGGTTGAAGTGGAAACAGTAACATGAGAATCCACATAAATTATTTAAGTAAAATTAAATTAATAAATTATACATCCAGGGGTATTTTTAAAAAAATATAGATTTTAAACTCTAAACCTGATAAAACAATGCAAATGATTTGAGAGGATTGCCATATTATCTGTAAAACAAAATCTGAAGTCAGATTTCTGCTTTTTTTTTAATCAATTGGAAGATACAGAATTGTTCTTCCAATTAGAAGATGCTTGATTGTTCTTCCTTTTCTATGAATAACAAAAATGGCCAAGGCAAACAAAAAAATATCATTATTTTTCTACCAGAAAAAAATATTTTATTCATACCAACTTTTCATTTGAAATAAACATTAACCACTAATATGTCTGTTTTACTAGTTTTTAAAATAATTGCTTTTGTGTTTTTAAGAATACAAAATTATAATAACTAAAGGAAGAGCCGAGGTGGCACAGTGGTTAGAATGCAGTACTGCAGGCTGCTTCTGCTGACTGCCTGCAATTTGGCAGTTCAAGTCTCACCGGCTCAAGGTTGACTCAGCCTTCCATCCTTCTGAGATCTGTAAAATGAGGACCCAGATTATTGGGGGCAATATGCTGACTCTGTAAACCACTTAGAGAGGGCTGCAAAGCAATGTGAAGCAGTATATAAGTAAGTGCTATTGTTACTGCTATTATAATTTCATTATTGCTAGGCATCTTGGCCATCATTTTGTAGTAGAAAAGCAAATCTAAATGTATTAAATTAATAAATACATATTTTCTATTTATTTTAATTACTTTTATTCTAATTATTTAAGAAAGACATCAATAAGCTTTATTCTGTTTTGTACATACCAATACTTGAGTGGCTTATGAATATTACCATTTTGTACCATTCGTGATGCATTTCATAACAATTTGTTCAGCTTAATGAGGAACAGAAAATGTTTTCCCAAAAGACAATGCTGGAAGATAATGCTGATATAGCAAGGAAGTGACCCTCAGCTGATGAGAAAGGACAGACTGCACAACTGAATATGCAGATTAAAGGTCAGTCAGTTGTCTTGTGAACTTTACACTATCTAGTGAACAGCAATGACTCTATTAAATCCTAAAGCCTTTTTAGTGCTCTGAAACTGCTATTGTTATTTTAAGAGGAATGCTATACAGTACGTAATTACTATATAAATGCAATTTACATATAAAAGGTTGATTCCAAACCAGTGAACTTGTTTTTATGTGCCATTAAATTCAATGTGAATTAATTCAAATTATTAACTTGACCTGCAGATTTTAATATAAACTAACTGCAACTATTTATCTTTGGAACCACCCCAAAGATGTTATCATGCCAGAGAAGTCCATTAGCCTATGATCACATTCATAGGATATGACCAACACACAACTTTGTGTAGTAATTGTATAGTAATTACATACTGACAAATGAATGTTGTTTTGCAACCTGATTTCTAGAAATCCTGGGGTGTTCATCAGGTAAAAGTCAGCATTGACTTTTCTTCTTGATTTCATCATTAAAACATAGCAAAAGTGGCCAGTGCTGTCCTTATAATCAGCAGGGAATGCTGCACATGATTTGATACATAAATACTATGTGAAAGTCATAACTCATCAAAGCCATGATGGAAGGTGGAGGTCAGTATCTAAACTAGATTGCCTTTTCCTTTTTCTTACTTCATGTCTTGACTTCTTTAGCTTACTATTTAAAAAAAATAAATTACTTTTCAGAAAATAAAATATTTTACTGATGCATATTTGCACTGAGGGGGGCAATTTGGTATAGTGGTTAAGGCACCAGGCTAGAAACTGAGAGACCATGAGTTCTTTGGCACAAAACTAACTGGGTGATTTTGGGTCAGTCACTCTCTGTCAGCCTTAGAAAGAATGAGGGAAAGGCAAACCACTTCCACTAATCCCTGCCAAGAAAATTGTAGGAACCTGTCTAGGCAGTCACCAGGAATCAACTTTGACTTAAAGGCACACATAATTGTGTTAAAATTTTATTTCTTTGTATCTTTCTCTTGGCTTAACAGATAAATAAATTGCGTAAGTTAGCGTCAGCATTATTAATAAGTAATTTATCCCTCTCCTAAATCAAAAGCTTGCCAATTCAGTGGCCAGGGAATATGTTGAGTTTTGCCTAATTCAAACTACTACTGTAAATTGCTTCAGACTGGATTGCTGCCCATATGATAGAAAGTGAGAAATTTAGCAAAGTGATCCAAAGGGGTGTCTCCAAAGTGCAGCAAAAATAACCAAGATCATGACCACGATGGTGTAATTGAAGCTCTGCCTATATATATATATATATCGTACATACATTAAAACACATGTATAAAAAACAGGCAAAGCTTTCATTGCATCATCATGGCTACCATCTTAACTTTTTTAAAAAACCACATTTTGAGGGACAGCCCTGCCTAAATCATATCATTGTGTTTTCATAAGTGCTTTGACATTCTGGAAGATCAGAAATCAAATCCGCAACTTCAGTTTTGTTTCCATTTCTTTATCTAATGGAAAAGGAAGGATCAAGGAAGTGGTATCAAATGATTGGCAACTCCTCATTCAGTCTTTTTTAATCATTATACTTTAAATGTGCCTACTCTAAATAGGAATGTCCTAAAACAAATATATTACCATATATTTATATATTATGACTAGCCACAGAAAACCACGAAAAGAATGAAGGACCTCATCTTCAAATCAAAGTGTTGGTTATAAATAAACATTAGCTACATGGTTTTAGGAATTATATCCAATTAATGTATCTAAAAGAACAGATGTTTTCCAATAAATTATATTTAATTCAATCCAAAGAGCAAAAGATCGAAGCTATATTAGAAATTAAAGACTCCTGGGATAAGGATACACAAAATTTAAACATACCATTTTCATTTAATATTGACTTCTTAGAAACATGAGCTTTTCCTCATAATGAGGAAAACATGTTAGGAAAAGGTACTGGAATTAAATCCAAGAGGTGGAGCATCAGTCTTACTGCCAGAGATAATAAATAGTTGCAAAAAGGCTTCAGTTCTGATGTTATAATAAAAGTTCAGTTCAAGCTGTGCTCTGTAACATACTGGGAAGCTTCAGACAAGTTCCCACTATCTAGGGAGTCTTACAGAAAAGTAGAATACAAAAAAAGCTACTATTTAATTTTTAAAAATATATACATATTGCTTTAGGTTTTACTAAGATAGTCCAATTACATAATTATAAATCTTAATCTGATTTTCTTACCCCAAATTTATAACACTTTTTATACAGTAATTTTGAATTTGGAACTGTTTATTGACAAGTAAGGACTTCTTCCAGATCTGTAATTATTCTTCCCCAAAGAAAGTTAATCTTTCTAAATCAAGCAAACACAAAATAATTTAAAGGGGGATTGGTTCCAAAATTCTTCAGAATTGGTAAAATGCCAGACAACTGGAGGACAGCAAATAATAGAATAGAATCACCGTTGGAAAAAGTGGCTCAGGCTGAGTGCAGTGCAAAAAAAAATCCAAATGAAAACATCCCAGGCAAACTACCTGAACATTCACAATAAAGAGCTACATCTACATGGAAGTAAGCATGCTTGAACCGGGGCTCTTCAACATCTTCAGAAATGGTATAGATGAGGGGATAGAAGAGGAACTCATCAAATTTGCAGATGACACTAGCCTGGGGGCAATTGCCAATACATTGGAAGATAAGACTCCAGATTCAGAAGCATCTTTTTTTTAAAGTTTTATTAGATTTTTATTTTTAAATATACATCAATATCAATACATAAACAGTGTGGCCTCTGGGTATAAATCATTTTGATACAAATATCAATAAGAATAATAACAATATTTCTTACATTAATCAAACTTATATAATCCTAGTATTAATATACATGTTTGTCTTAGAGTAGTTATTCAAGCTTTCAATGTTCCATTTTAATGCCAATGTATTGTTAAGCATACGAAATAATACCATCTTTCAACTTCTAACCTTTCCATTTTATATTCTACTATATAAAAATTATATCTGCTAATATTCCCTCTATTTCTTATTTCTACCTCTATTCTAGCTTCTAGTCAGGCTACCATTACTAATCCTAGTGTTAATACACATGTTTATATCAAGACATAGTCCTTCATTATTTGGTTATTCAAAGTCTCAGTATGCCATTCTAGTACCAATCATCCTATTATTTAATCATACCTAATAGTACCGTCTTTCAACCTCCAATCTTTTCATCTAACTTTGCTTTATATAAAGATGTGTATTCTTATTTCTACCTCTATTTTGATTTTTAATCAGGCTATCATTATATTAGAAAAAAAAGAAAGAAAGAAAAATCCTTTCTATCCATCATCTCTTACCCGTTTTAATACTTCAATTCTTATTTGTTTTTTAGCTTGTCTCCCATACTCGTCTCTTGGATCTTTCTCTCTATCAGCATCTGTGTCTTCACCATCCAACCTGAATATTTTTCCCATCTCTATCCTCCTAAGCTGCCAGGTCTCCAGAGTGTCCACCCACACCCCTATCTCCCTTTCAAAAGTATCTTCCAGGTTATCCAATTCCATTTTTAAATCTCTTAAAGTACTTTTCCATTGGTTTATTTCATCAGTCATTATTAACTTTATCGTCTTCTCCTCATCTTCTTGCTTTAATTGCTGCTTTGTCTGTTCTATCTTTTCCTCCATTTTTTTCAGCTGTCTTCTCTCTTTCCTGGACTCTTTGATCTTTATTCATTATCAGTTGTAGGATATTTTCTATTTTCCCACTTATGCCTTGCAATAGGTTCTTTATCTCTCTGTGATTCTTTGTCATAGTATCCATAATGCTTTGAAACAACAAAGCCATTTCTTTTGAAACCTCACTCATTTTCCCCTGGTGGAGCATCTTGTCTTATTTTAGTAAGTCCCGCTCTTACTCAATAGTCCAAAAACAATATATTCAAGTCCAATGTTGCTCCTCAGAAAGTTCAATAATCATAGTTCTTTACTTCTCAGGATCAGTTCCATTTAAATAGTCCAGGCAGCTTTCCACAAAACAAAAGTCACTTTACTTTACTTAAAAGTCTTCTTTATTCTCACAATAGAGTCTCCAGTAGTCATAAAGTAAATAGTTACAGAACAATAAGTATTTTCTCTTCTGATTGTTCAATCACACTTGAAGTTCCACAAATAAGGTCTAAGGAGTCTCTCCAGCCAAATCTGAGTTTTATTTTATTTTTTTCGGAAATCAAAACCTAACCAGGAGGCAAGCATGAGAAATAGATTCAGAAACACCAATTTTCAAGAACTATAGTCCCCACATATTTACTAGGACAATTACAGAAAATGGTGGGTGCATTCAGAAAAGCTAAACCACGAGGTTGGCAGAAAAGTCTGAAGAGTTAAAGGAATGAAAAAGAAGAGGGTTGCCTTCTGTACCACTGTATTAAATAACATCTGAATGTTATATAGAGATGTTCGGCCTATATTGGGAGCATTTACATTTTTGATGCAGCATGCATTTACCTATACTGTAGGTGTAGCATCAATCTGCTCTCTCTGAAATGGATACCGTATTTTGTGAAATTAGATACATAAGTTAGCATTTGGGTTTCAACGTTGTCCTAGAGTTCATATTTACATATATGACCAGCCTCTGAGCCTCATCTGCTTGGCTTTTATGAAATGAATGTTTTCTGCTTGCCCATTCCTGCCATTTTGTGAATGGGCATTCCTCTCTTTCCCAGAGATTGCTGCAGTTTAGCCTTACCCAACATGGTGTTGTGTGTATATGTGTTAAACAAACTACCCGCAACTGAAATGTCTATGCATCAGGAAGGATGCCAACATAAACACAGCCATTAGACTCAACAGGTTAAAGAGGTGAATCTGAAGAATTCCTTTGAAGGTAATATTGTTGATAACTGTATAAAGATTCTCTCCATGTTCTTGGTGGATAATATTTCATAGTGAGTTGAAAGAATTTTTGATGGATCCTTAAGGAGATAAACCAATCTCCCTGAGCTTAATAGTGCTACTGAAGTCATCTTTCCTTTCTCTCCGAGTCCTGTCCTCCTGACCCACTACATTTAAGGTCTAAAAATCCGCAGGTAAGCATTGAATATTGATTTATCCAGTTTGTGTTAAAATTACACATGCCACAAATTTCATTTTTAATTAGGTTTGAATTTATATTATTTAAATGCAAAATTCTCCATATCCCGTTTTTATACATTAAAGCGATGTGGTATTTATTAGAACTGATCATTTTACATGTTATGGATATGGTCTTTAGAAGCCCATACTCATTATGGTATTCCTAATTTCTTGGCCTAAGGTTTAACAATGGCCAGTTTAGTATGAAACCTTCTGGCAAGACGCTTGACTGAGTGGCAAGGCTTATATAATGAATCACATTGCAAGATTGTAGTTTCACACATTCATTCTTCCATAAGGCAAATATTATAATCTGCACAACATAAAGATATTCCCTCAAAACAATTCCAAATACAGACTTATTGACCACTTGGCTTCTTAATAACTGTAACTGGTAAGAATCTGTCATACATATAAAAGGGGAAAAATAGAACTAAACAATACTATCTGAGTGAATAATGTTGCTGTTATCTCAGTGCTTTCAATTCAACCTGAGAGTTATTTCACCTTGACATACATTCCAATTTTTCAACAAACAAATTAGAACACTGTTATAAGTACAAACAACTCATAACACTTACAAATGATCCAAGTTTATCTGAAAATAAGGATAAATGATTTTCCTTTCTGCAGAATCTGGGAAGTTTCTATAACTATAGTACATAAAATAGCAGTAAGAATAGCACTTAGACTTATATACCACTCCACAGTGCTTTACAGCACTTTCTGAGTGGTTTACAGAGTCAGCATATTGTCCCCAACAATCTGGGTCCTCATTTTACCCACCTCGGAAGGATGGAAGGCTGAGTCAACCTCGAGCACTGTCAGGATCAAACTCCTGACTGATCCCGGGAAATGGGAATGGAACTGACTCTCTGCAGCACTCGCCATCCAAAGAACGCCTCAGCCGAGGCAAAGCTGTCTATCCTATAATGACGTTCAAATGGAGATAATGAAGTCCAAGTGGCTGCCCTGCATATGTCACTAATAGAAGCTTGGGTGGCCCAGGCAGCAGATGTAGCTGCACTCCTTGTTGAATGTGCCAGGATACAACCCGGTACAGGATTATCCTTACGGGCATATGCCTTCATGATACAAGCTCTCAACCAGCGACCAATGGTAGAGGAAGAGACCTTCCTACCCATTGAAAATGGATGGAATGAAACAAACAGAGCTTCCAACTTATGAAAAGCAGCTGTTCGTAAAATGTACCTGCGGAGAGCCCTCCTAACGTCCAAGGTATGCCATTTATGTTCTAATCATCTAATGGATGCTTAGGGTCTAGACAAAAATCCGGAAGGACCAACTCCTGGGCACAATGGTACAAGGAGTTTACCTTGGGCAGAAAGGAGGGATCAATCCATAGGATGACCCTATTGTCATGGAAAATACAGAGATCTTTTCTTAAAGAGAGGGCAGCAAGTTCCGAAATTCTCCTGGCGGAAGTTATTGCCACCAGGAAAGCTATCTTAATGGTCAAGAACCATATACGAATTGATCCCAATGGTTCAAATGGAGGAGACATGAGTACTAATGTAAGATCTCATGTGGGATATCTAGAATCGGTTGCTGGTTGAGAGCTTGTATCATGAAGGCATATGCCCTTAAGGAGAAGCCTGTACCAGGTCATATTCTGGCACATTCAATGAATTGGCCTGCAATACATTATAACCACCACACCATCAGGGTTCCTATACCCCAAGCAGTCAAATTTCTAAATAACACAAACATTATAAATTGCATGTCATTTAAATATTGCTGCATGAATAATTACAGTGTACTCAAAAGAGCCTGCCTGAACTTTCCAATATGATCACACATTTCCAAATGTACTTTTACACCCTTGGAATTCTGGATTCAGCTTTGAAGTGGTATGGCACTGACTATTTCAAACCTATTTTTAATTATAAGGACTAGCTCAATTATGAGGACTTAATTATGAGGACTAACAGCCCTAAAGCAGAGGGTCCTTAGAATGTTTACCCGTGCATTTAGTTATTCTTCTTTTTCTTGATTTTGTTTTGCAAAAGGCACATTTGGGGTTATCAATCTGTCTGTAAACATAGCTACATTCCATGTTTATCTAAAACCAAGTTGGGAAGAGGGAAATTTAACCAAGGGAATATGCCACGTCATGGTACCAAAAGCTAGTTCCAAGGTCCCCCATAATACAAGGAAAGCTACCCTTTCATTGACATTTGTCAGAACCGTGTAAAAAAACCCCACCAATATGCCTAAACCACCTTGTTTCCATATATTAAATCCTAACAATCATTTATCATTGCACATTTTACTCTAGGTGCCCACCTGTTAATCATCAGCTTTGTGGTTTTCCTCTCATACCTACTAAAGGTACTTGTGGTTTTGCCTCCCTGATTTCTTCTCATCCTCAGCTAACTTCCTGTAGTCTTTGAAACTCCCCCATATATGGCATTTTTTTTCGGGGGGGGGGGAACCAAAATATTTTTCGTGGGGCTTTTTTGTGTAAAAATCAAGGATTTCCTATTATCAACCTGCAGTAAACCCAGATGCGAAACCTTTTTGAAGACCATAAAAATGAGCTGCACACAAAGGAGGTGGGTAGTGTGGGGGAACTCTACACCCTTCTTTAATGTAGGCAAGTGGTTGCCATTAGCAACCCATATTCCCTCCCCCCTCGCTTTAGTGCAACGGATAAAAACAGCCTCCAATCCCCAAGCCGATATCCCAAAGATTCCACATTGACAGTAGCACGTTATATGTAAAGACAAGCACAGACCTTTCTCCCTTGTAAGCAGGTACACTACCAAGACAATTCAGCACGGGGGCCGGGGGGGATGCAAAAGACAATGTAACACCCCCCCCAAAAAAATTTACAGTAGCCTTGAAATCCCTCCTGGATAAGGAACCAGTGTAACCCAGTGCATCAGTATAAAATGCAGCAACGGGAATCTCTATCTATAAGTCAGTAGCCCTTGCAGCAGAATGGATTACATCATCCTTTTGCAGAGCTGAGACAGTGAATACGCTTATATCGAGGAGCCAGCCAGATGGAACTGCTTTCCCCCTGCTCCTGCAGTTACCACCTGCCTCCCACCTTTGGAGTCTGAACATGACGCAAAATTAAAAAAAGATCCGTCTTGTCAAAGCTTCTTCCTACATCATCTCCCTTCTATTATGGTCTGCAGATGTCAAAATAACCCGGCACATATTTCCCCCACCCCCACCCTGTTCCAAACAAAGCATCTGATGAAGCTTGCTTTTACTGTACCACAAGACGATTAACAGATGGTATCCCCACGTTAAAACCCCGCAAGGTTGAAACTCTTAATTTTTTCCTCCTCAAACGAACAGATGGGGGAGAATATTGGGATGGTAGGGGATACAAGTCGTTCGCACTTCCCTCTCCCCCCCCTATTCGTCATAAAATCTTCTTTACTTAAGAGAAAAGCAGCTGCCCTATATTATGGATTACGGTTCCCAGATATGCTGCAAGAATATTGGTGATAACTTCCCTTCCGAGCCCATTCATCCAACTGCTTCATTCATATTGTGTTTTGTCTACTAAAGTGACATTCTGTCCACTAATGAACACCAGTGACATAAGCGATAAAGAGCAAACGCGCATTTTCAAGCACTCACACTGTCAATGAATTCAATTTCGCAGTAGGCAGCACCCTGTTCTGGGAACACACGCACCTGTCAATACAAAAATCTAAAGCTTACCTGTGATCCCACGGCTCTTAATAGGACTGAATAGTCTGTGTTAGTTTTCCAGCATTCACTTCTGCTCTGCAAAAAGCCACTGAAGGGATTTTTTTCTGCCTGCATTTTTAAATGTCCTCGAGTGAATGCGTTTGCATTTCTCCAGTCCTCGTCTCTCATGACTGGAGGAATTTTAAGAACTGCTCAACATTTCTGGACCACCGTTTTACTCAAACTTTGTAACTTTCCCTAGGTTTATGTATCCACAGATTGTATTCATCTTAATCTTATGAAAAATTGCATATTTTCTAGGATGCCATCAGGAGCCCACTATGAAAATACCATTCTGTGATAATTTCTTTAATGTAAGCAAACTATCAATATTTTATCTTCATTCGAACAGTTTAGAAAGATAAAGGTGATGCGGATGAACAAAAAAAAACCCCTCTGAAAATTGGACTTTGCAACCATTCATTCAATTAAAAAATGAAGACATATGCTATTTCCTTCTGTGGATGAAGTAAGTACACCTTGGCTCTAGTTCCTGATATTGACTCCTTTGGTAGAAACAGCTTCAAGTATATGTTTCTTACAAATATCTCTCAATCTCTAACATCAACTGGGAGGATTGTTTTCATTTGTGCAACATTTGAGGGTTACCTGCATGCACAGATCTTTTCAAATCTGGATGGGATTTATATCTTTGACTTGCCCATTTCAGAACCTTCCATTTTTCCCCAGCCATTCCTTGGTGGATTTACTGGAATGTTGAGGTTTGTTGTTATGTTGCAAGCCTACTTTGGGTTAAGCTTCAGTTTGCTGACAGATGGTCTCATATTATCTTCAAACACCTCCTGCTACAATGAAGAGTTCATAGTATATTTTGTGATGGTGCGTTGCCCAGATTTGGATGCAGCAAAGCGACTTCAAACGACAATATTTCCAACACCACCATGTTTTACAATTGGTATTGGGGTCTTCTGATGAAATGCTGTCAAACATACCTTCTGGTACTGTGGCTAAATAATTCCATCTTTGTTTCTTCTATTCAGAAAGCATTGTTCCAGAAGTCCTGGTCTTTGCCTAGGTATTTGTGAGTACTTCAATGATGTTGTTTCTGGACAGCAAAAGTTTGCTTCTGAGGCACCTTCCAAATAGATCTAATTTGTGCAGTTTCTTTCTACATGGTAAACTCATGCACACTGACATCAATTGACATCTCATGTGATGAGATTCTGGAATTGTTAGATATTTCTTTCAGCATCCTATGTTCTGCACTCAGGCTGAACTTGCTGAGAAAGCCTGTGGCCTGGGCAAGTTGACAGTTGTTTGAAATCCTTACCACTTGTCAATGATCTTCCAGACAGTGGAATGATTGATGTCCCTTTGTTTAGCAATCTTTTAAAATCCCTTCCCAGACTCTTAGGCATGTAGGAGAGCTCTTTCAATCTAGGCATGGTGATACCACCCACTTCAACAACAAAGGGCAAATGAAACTAAGTGTCTGAGATTTATACAAGACAAGTTCCTCCCACATCCTCTCAAACAATGTTTGAGCCTGGTCTGGTGCATTTGATTCTAATTTTAAATATTTGAGGTAGTGATAAAGGTAAATGTAATCTTACTTTTTCCACATGGGAAATTTGTATTTATATTTAAATTATACAGTGGGGTATGAAGTATAAACAGTACATTGTATTTGTTATATTACGTCTCCTTTATCTATCAATATTGTTGAAATGAAGACCAAATGTCTTTATCTTGAAATATGTTTTAAAAGTTTTTTAAAAGATCAACAGGACATACTTTTTCAAATGACTGCATATGCTCCCTTTTTGAAATACTCATCAGCAAGAAAAGCCCAGATGATAAAAATTAAGTAAGTAAAAATTAAGATTTGGATTTGCTGAAGGACCTCATTCTAATATTTTAAGACAGTGGTTCTCAACCTTGGTAATTTTAAGAGAGGTGGACTTCAACTCCCAGAATTCCCTAGCCTGCTAAGCTGGCTGAGGAATTCT
>JANHFK010007677.1:32396-42764 GCA_036250565.1 Sibynophis collaris | reverse complement strand
AACCTCGAGCATGGTTTAGCTGTAAGAGAAAATTTGTTTATTATCCACCTACCCTTTTCCCTATATTTTGAAAAAAAAAACCAATAAAATTTTGTCCAAAAAAAAAGAAAGAAAAGAAATATAGATAACAAGCCGAATCCATTTTCAGCTGGTTTACCAAATGAAGCCCTGCCCAGATCTTGGGGTGCATGATCATCACAATTAATGAAAGATAAACATTTAGAACAAGGGTTTTTCAGGAACCTGTTGCTAAAAACCAATCCTGAGACGTCCTGAAAGAGGGGAGCTTCTGATGTCAGATGACAAGCCTTCTCCCTTTTAGTTTAGGTTTCAGGACTAAGGAATGAAAGATTTTTATTTTTCCTTTAATCTATTACAGGATTTTTTTTTACCTCAGTCCTTGAGGAAATTCCCTCCCCCCCCTTAGTGCCATGGAACCCATTCAAGTATTCAAAACACCTTGGTGGTCTGTGGGACCTACTTAGAAAAATCCCACTTTATAGCAGCTTGATTTTTCCTCTGAAGAGAGAAAAGAGGAGACAAATTAGGAGGAAAAAGAGGAAGAAGGGAGAGAAGAAGGAAGATCAGCACACACATTAGATTCCCATTTCAAAACTGAATATACTAGTTCTAGACGTAAATCAAATACAATACATTCGGCACTTGTTTTCCTCCTTAATAAAAATAATTCAAAGCAACAATTACTCTGAAAAGTGCCTGAAATATCGAAAGTGAATATTTCAAGTTTAATCTTTTGTTTAATCTGTTTTACTAATGTCTGAAAGTGATCACTTGGTGGCCATCCAAATATCGTTCATGACCAAAGCACTCTTTTCTCTCCAGACATATATCTCTATCACAACATTGATAACCTTTTCTGACATCTTGCTTGGCTGTCTCGGTAGAGACAAAATAGACACAAAGGCTGAATTATATTCACACTGCTTCTAGTGACCCTTCAGGACCACGAGGCAGAAGCTTAAAATACAATTTTTGATACTAGTTTAAAGTGTAGTGAATAAGCACAAAATTCTAAGCTATGTGAGTGGATTAATTCATTGGCACAGAGGCATAGGGTTCATTCCTATAGTTCAATCCAAACCTTTTTAGCAATGTACAAATGAAAAGATCCTCTATATATATGACACATGGTTTGATGGCTACTTAATCCATGTTAATAACACAGAAAATTGTCTTATACTTAATGCGTTTATTGGCCCAGTTAGCTTAGTATTATATACTGAGATACATTGAGTCAACCAGCAGAATTTCCAGCAAGCATAATGTGTGGAGCACCAAGTTGGAGAAGATTGATCTACACAAATAAATAGTGGCTCTCCAAGATGTCAGACATTGGTGATTCCTAGCCTAATCTGAAGTTTTAGGAATGGGATTTCCCTAAATTGCAATACATTCCTTAGCTTTTTATAAAAGACATGATGGTGAACAACTTCCTTGAAAAGTCACATGGGAAGACCAAGGCACACTGTAGCTGACCCTGGTCACAGCAAGAAGTTTTAAATTTAGTTTTTAAAACGTATTATGAGCAAGGGGCAAGCAATTGGGTACAAACATGATTATAGATATTCCTTTTATAGTTTTGCTTTAAGTGAGCTTTATAATGCTTACCAAATAAAGTGGTAGAAAACCCACACTTCCTTTCATTCCTGAATTCAGGAGTGTATCTGAGAATAAAATACAAACTCCACATAATCATTCACGGAGACATGAAATGGAGCAGATTACACACATGTTGGCATATCCAAGTTATTAGAAGAGAAAGATATCCACTGAATTAGCTAATGTCTGATAATGGCTTCTCAAATCAGTATTTGTTAGAAAGTCACACAACAACAGGAATAAAGCATTTTGAATATGTTCAAAGTGGGAAGGACATGCCCTCAGCCTTTTATATTAGCAGAAGATATTTCTTCTATCATTTATGTTGTCCTATTTAAATAATTCAACAGCTGATGTGAACATAATTTTCTTACAAGAGAAGAGAAGTAATTTTGAAAAACTGCCTAAAATAAAATTACCCTTATTTGATCTAGAAGTTGCATATTGCCTCATGCCTCTCTACACTCAATCCCAGAATGACTCACAAAACGTGGAGTACCAGTGGGGCCATAGCTTCTCCAACACCCAATCATAGAAATCAGTGAGCCAAATTAAGTAATACATCCTTCAATCAAACTCTGGTTAAGTCAATCTCAAATCAAGATATTGACTACTTTTACTGCCTTTGTAACAGAATCACAAATGTGTTTTAAAGTATGATCTTTTGGGTCTTATATAACCATTCAGCGAAAGACAGAATTAAATAGTTCATATTTTTTTCCAATCAGATCAGTGGTGGGTTTCTACTGGTTCGTTCCAGATCCTGTAAACTGGTAGTAGCAGTGGCGGGAGGCTCCATACACCTGCCTGGACATCATCACGGATGCTATGCCCATGTGCAAAGCATGCGCACGAGCGCACACATGCGCACGCTCCCATTGCGAACCGGTAACGAAAGTAAGTGGAATCCTCCCCTGAATCTGATGGAAAGGCGGCAGAGTAGGGGTTGGAGGCACACAAGTCTGAGGTTTTGCATGGACCAGTCCTGGCTTTTGAGTTAAGGCTATGATTTAACATGAATGCAAGCTTCCTGAATACAAAGCAGGGTATGAATCCAGCAAACAAATAAATACTACCCTAGAACATGAATTCAACATTATTAGATAGTCTTCCCACAGAAGGGCTCACGTATCTCAAGCAATTTTCCTATCATGAAATCTGCAATGGTGTCACTATACCTGTGCAAGAACATTGTACAATAATCTGGTCTCAATAATTCCAAACCAAAAACTGGTAGAAAATGCCAACTGCTTCTAAAAGCTGAGACTTTGAGCTATTGCTGTGGAAATATGGGACTATTTGGAAGGGGGGGGGAAACATAGTTGTAAGTCACCTGTTTCACATTCTATCAGAAATTTCATAGGGTGAATTAGGTTTAACTCAAAGCTACTACGTCTACCTCAAAGTAGTTAAACAAATCAGCTTAGTTAATGACACCTATTAAGTTCTAAATAGGTCTGATTGAGAGGGTTTCATGGAAACATACTTGATTGCATTTCACTGTGTGTGAAACCTAATATTCAGGGAATATTTGGGAAGCACCAGAATGTCTCTTTTTCTTCTAAAATTATGGAATATGCATTTATCTTGATGCTGGTCTGTTAATTTTCCAAAAGTACACATTTAGAAACAAAATGGTTTGTAGTAAACTGCAAATTTCAGGGCCAGACTATGTAATACTGTAAATCTCTTTCAGTTCTGCAACATATTCTACTTTTGAAAAACTAGTAGACCATGCCCATAATTGGGATGGTTTTGGGACAAAAAAAAGTTTTAATGTTACCTGAAACACTCCATTCGTAATGTGCTTTAATTCAGTGAACTTCCGTCCTAATTACAAGGTGTGAAAAATCTTGAAGCATCCCATCCAGTTCTGACCTCACGGAAATAATTCCAACATTCTATTCTGAATTTATGGGAAGCATTCCAAGCTTTAAAAATAGGCACTCCAACTGTAAAATGTAAGTTCAAATTGACCTGTTCTTATGATGGAACATTTTCAGGAGTTGTTATTTCAGTCTCTGCTGCTCACTTTGATTTGCACACCACAAACATCAGGATTGTGCAGCGTTCTTGGGACAAACTGCCACACCTGGCTTTAACCTAGGAAACTCAGAGGTCATATTTTGAAAAGTCACCAGGTCCAAAAATAAGTGTTAGATGAAAAAAAACTAAATTTGATATAATTTAAATTGAACTCAAACTTAAATTAATGGTAACCCAGTAACAAGCTGTCCAATTCCTAAAAAAAGACGACTACAATATACCCTGTTTCCCCCAAAATAAGACATCCCCTGATAATAAGCCCAATCGAGCATTTGAGTGCATGGCAATATGGACAAGCGCTTATTTCAGGGTTCAAAAAAATGTAAGACAGGGTCTTATTTTGGGGGAGACATGGTAGAATCCTGCCACTTGGGAGAAATTCCAAAACTGATTATGTCCCAGTCATAATTGTGCAAAATAGGCTAATATATAATGTGCTCTATGTTTCGGTGCTTTCTGCAAGATTAAATAAACTCCCTAGAAAAAAAAAGGAAGCAAATTCCTTGCAGACTCATGGAATTAGCCTCCAATGAAGTAATTGGGAAAAGTCTTGCAAGCTTCTGATTGGGCAGTGAGGCCTTTCTTCTGAATGGAATCTTTATACAGATCATGCCTGGAACATAGAAAATAGTCTTATATTGAATCAGACCAGTGGTCCATTTAGTCTAATAATACTAGTGACATTGACTGGCAGTGACTCTTTAAGGATTCAGACAGGAATCTTTCTAGCCTATCCAGCAGGACCAAGCCTGACCCAGATACTTTCTAAATCTTTAGGTTCAAGCTAATGTCAACTCCTTCTGCTCCGCTGGATTGATGCTCTGCTTGTGTTTGAGCAATGGCTTACTTCGAGAGATCTTCGTAGGCAGCATAGCCAACCTATTCAACACAGAGCACCAAGGTCAGCTAAGACACCTCTATACTTTCCAGAAAATAGCAGAGAGATGCCAACTAGCATTCACACTTGCGAATTTCCAGATTTTTAACATTTCTTCTACTGGAAATATCACTCCATAATATTCAGTACATAATGTTATGTTTTCTCATTGTAACCTTTTGGTTCCAGTTTGTAGTCTTGCTTAAGATCTTAGCAACACCCAGAGAACTAGATAATGTCCCTGATCTGTATCATTAGAGTGAAAAACAATCTTTTCATGATAGTCAAAGAAACAGAAGTTCCTCTCAGAGTTAATACATGCTATACTTTAGCCAAAATACTGAAATAAGTCTTCAATGCATTTGCCACATTTAAGATTTGTTTTTTTTTAAATGGAGGCACTTCTTCATTAATAGCTAACTAAGTGCAGCTCATGCAGTGCTCTGCAGAAAATAGGGAAAATTCAACCCAATCTTGAAGTGAAATCCTGTAAAAAATAAATGAATAAAAACTGAATTCTGTGTAAATGCATCATAAACATGGCAATATACAAATATTGTGTCAGAGTTAACCTTAGTGGACCTAAAATGCACTTGAGTACTTCTATGCCTGCACTTTCTGAATCTCTAGAACATGTCTAAACATTTCAAAAATCCATGTGAGGTTTCTTGATTTGTTTGAAAAAAATTGGGTTGGCCAATCTGCCTATGTAGCTGATCTGCATAAAACTTTAAGCAAGTCAAATTCACTGGAGGTAAGCAGAAATTTATCAGATAGCATGAGTCTCTGTCAATTTATTTTCCATGTTACTGTAAAAAGTTTCTAAATAGTTTTGGCTGTCTACTTTTTAAAAAAAAACAAAAAACAAGACCCTAAGTCTTCGCTATGAGTATATGCATATATAGTATATGCAAATATACACACAGACACACACACATACAGGAGCCACAATGTCGCAGTGGTTAGAATACAGTACTGCAGGCTACTTCTGCTGGCTGCTGGCTGCCTGCAATTTGGCAGTTCGAATCTCACCAGGCTCAAGGTTAACTCAACCTTCCATCCTTCCAAGGTCGGTAAAATGAGGACCCAGATTGTTGGGGAAAAGATACTGACTCTCTAAACCGCTTAGAGAGGACTGTAAATCATTCTGACACAGTATATAAATCTAACCGCTATTGCTATTTGTAAAGATGGGATATGCAGACGTTACCTAACTGGAATCCTAATTTAAGGATTCCAAACAATACCGTTTTTATTTGTATGTTTTCTCCTTTTCTTATTACTTTGTATTTGTTGTTGTTGCTATCCTTGCTATAGTGCTTGTTTCACTAAAAAAAAGAGAGAAGTTAGAAAAATAGATTTAAGTGGTAATACCTCAGAATCAATTGGTGGCTGAAGCAGAGCAATAATCTAGATAGCTTGAGAGGTAGGGGTGTCACATGGTCCTGAACATAGGTAATAGGCTGAGATAGAAAGAAAACAACTAATCACAAAGAATCATGGAATGCTAGAATGCTGTTTGCCAGTGATGGACTTTCTGCTTCACCTCGTGTGGAGATGATCGGATGAAGGCAAGTTTCATTTTCAGATGGTTCTGTAATCTTCAGGCTGAACTGATCTTCTCCTTATATACTAGGGAATTGGTGGTGGAATTGCTACAAATTTTGAGAGTGGGAGACATTGTCGACCTACATATGAAGAGAAAAAAAATTGCTCCCTTAAAGTATCCTCTTTACTGTCCTTCCTATTTTGGTTTTCCCCAAAAGCACTGAATGAGAATTTGAAGAATTGCCACCTGGGCTTGTGCCCGCAGTTCCATGAATCATAAGAAGATTCATATTTAATGTGCCTGCCAAATTTAAAAAGTTTCAATATATAAGCAGAAATGGTGTTAAGATATCAGGTGGTTTTGGCTCTACTATCAATGCTTTCAATGACTTCAGATTCCTCCCCCCCCCTTTTTTTCCCCTTTAATGGCGATATCTCAGTTGAGCATTTCTCCAGATGTCAGCGTGGTTTTTGCTCAGTTTATTTTAAAAAAATGCTTGCCTTGTATATTTTATATTTAAGTGCAGAAATGAGTGTCTCGGGAAGAATACGCTTTAATTGATACAAACCAACCTTTTGGATATTATGATTGCAGGCAGCAGTTCTTTCTGCTCAGTGTTAACTGTGTCACTTTATTCTCATTCGTTCTTGTGAAAGTTGCGATGTTGTAAAATAGAATTCGGCATAATTTGGTTACAAAAAGCAAGACAGGAAAAGAGCATAACTAGTTGAAAATATGATTATCTATAATACTCTATTCTGATTCATGATTCTTTTCTCAGTATTGATATTTGTCCTTACTGTTGCAATTATATGTGCTAACCCTGTCAAGCAATTTTGCTTCACAATTGATTATTCTTAATTTGGAGGGAGAAAGTTCCTATTGGCTGGACTAACCTTTCACAGGTTAGTGTCTTCCAGATGTGTTGGACTTACAGGTGCTAGAATTCCCAGATGGCACGGTCAATGGCCATAAAGTTTGCGGAGTCTGATATTTTAGATCAATACATATGCAAGTCATCAATTTGTGGAAGGGTGAGCTAGACACATTCATACCATAAGAAGCTGTCTTATACAGAATGAGACCACTGTTTCATCTGACCACTGTTACTATATTGTCTATAGAAAAGAAAATAAATCTTCCTTGTGAGGGTCATATTTTCGGAGGGATAATCTGTTTAGCATCACATGTCCACGAGAAAAGGAACTGAAGTTTGGTGAGGGGTCAGAGTCTAAAAGAGACAGAATAATTTCCTTGCTATCCCTATTTTACTTTGATTTTCCAAACCTCTCCCTCTTCTCAGAAAAGGACAGGTAGCTTTTCTAGAAGTCTGAACTTGTTTTTGAGAAGGGCTTCTTAAAATTATGGCAAACTCCCTCACTTAGCCTTAAAGCTGCAAGTTGATTACAGCAGGTTTAGTTTAACTGGTGGCAGTGCCAATTGCTTACAGTTGAATCTGTTGTTTCTTATCTTCAGCATATCAAAATATTTATATAAGGATACCCTTTTAAAATATTTATATAAAAGATGGAGTCTCTGAAGTAGTCAGTTTGAGTTTAAATGGACTCTGGGGGATGGTAGGAGACAGGAAGGCCCAGAGCCATGATGGCAAACATATGGCACATGTGCCACAGGTGGCACGCGGAGCCATATCTGTGGGCACACGAGCGTTGTCCTAGCTCAGCTCCAGCATGACAGCCAGCTGATTTTCGGTCTTTCCGGGCCCACCGGAAGTCAGGAAACAGGCTGTTTCCAGCCTCTGAAAGCCCGTCCTGGGGCCTGGGTAAGGTGCCCTGGGGCCTGGGTAGGGCACTCTGAAGCCTGGGTAGGGAAAAATGGGCCTATCGGGCCCACTATGCTATTGTGTGCCAAAAGCAAGGGGACTGCAGGGGGGTGATTTCAGGGTGCAGGGGGGCATTGAATTATGGGTGTGGGCACGTCCACGCATGACCCCCCGGTGCTCCCGCCGCTTTT
Organism: Sibynophis collaris; assembly: GCA_036250565.1. Classification (NCBI taxonomy): domain Eukaryota; kingdom Metazoa; phylum Chordata; class Lepidosauria; order Squamata; family Sibynophiidae; genus Sibynophis; species Sibynophis collaris. The sequence continues at coordinate 34,698 of JANHFK010007677.1, read as the reverse complement.
GGCACGTGACAGCAAAAATGTTAGCCATCACTGGCCTAGAGGAATGCTGTCCATGGGGTTGCGATGGGTCAGACACGACTTTGCGACTAACAACAACAACAATAACAACCCTTTCCATTATATTTTCAGGATGGTCTTTTCTCTTGCTAGATCATTCCATGTGGCATTATGCTGCTTCATCCCCAAAATTCTTCATTGTGAAAATAAGATGTTGAATTAAAATCTGGATAATGAATTTGCATCTAATCATTACAAGTAGTTACCAATCTACTATGTACCATAGTGGGTGAGCCCATCCAGAGATGTCAGAGGACCTTGCTGCGTTCAAATATTCAGGGTTAGTTTACCCTGATTCATTTACAAACATCTTCCTTAATCTATTCTGTACGTTTTGGCTCCAGTGGATTGTGAGTTAAATTTTGTGATGTGCTGAAAAATTAGACTGAATGTCAAGATAGATAAATACTCAGGGATATTTGTAGTTTCATGCCTCTTGGTGCGCCTAGGAGCCCTGAGCATATCACAAGATTGCTATGCTCCTTAAGGAAAAAAAATATTTCTAAAGGCTGTATACTGAGCTGTAAACTGTCCTTTAATTTGGAGTGCTAGCCAAACTGCTTTTTGCATTTTGTATGAATAAGCTTATTATAATAACCCAGTTAATACACACCCATCTCTCCAGCTGCTCTATTTACATTGATGTATGTTGTTATTTGGACCACCTGGTCAAAGACAGCATCTGTTTAAAATTAATTAGGCTTTAACTAAGAGGCTTTCTAGTCTTTTTTCTTTACTTTCTTCCAAATCCTTTCCAGTTCTTTCAGTTTGATGACCAAAAAGAAGCAAATCATCTAGCAGATAAAAAGCAGTGTCATATTGGAGCTGAACTACAGTAAATCCTGACAGAAAAGATGTATAGAATCTAAATCCAGCAACTTTGCCCTCTATTTTTTGACAGTGTTATATAGCGAAAGAAATAGGACAAACCCAACCAATGCTACATTAATTGAGCAAAGCAATGTGGTACGTATTATCTGGCACTGAGCGATGAAAGGTCAGAAGAGATGAAAGAAATAAGAAGTATTCATTTCAAAATCTTAAGTAAATTGAAAACGTCTGTCCTGGCCAGAAGAATTGATGTAGCAGATTCTGAAAAAAGATCACCGAGTCTAAGTTAAAATGCATCCCTTGTTAAAATGTGGTTAGATTAGTTTTTATCCTTATGCGTAAGGATGAAAGACATGTCACAAGACAAGCCGACAGCTAATAAGGAAAGAAAAGTATATGCAGTCAATTCAACATAATAAACAGCTGCACAGCTGAAACAGGGGGAAAGATTAATAACATACATCAAGAAGAAGTTTACATTTGGCAGCAAGAGAAAGACTACATCTGTGGTAGTCACAGTTGGTGTTGGGTTCTTATCTTTTATCAGCTTCAAGAGGTCTAATCGGTAGCCAATACTCCAATAACACGAAGAGAGAGATATGTTGTCCATCTTAGCCACATAGGAAGGGCATTCAATAATTGGAGCTGGAGTGGTGCAGTTCTTAAGAGTTGCAGTATTGCAGGATAATTCTGCCAATTGCCAGCAATTCGATTCTCACCTGCTCAGGGTTGACTCAGCCTTCCATCCTTCCGAGATGGGTAAAATGAGGAGCCAGATTATTGGGCGCAATATGCTGACTCTGTAAACCACTTAGAGAATGCTGTAAAGCACTGTCAAGCGGTATATATGTCTAAGTCTATATATTGGGACGTCTATATATTGGGACAATGCTATAGAAAAGAAGGAGCCAGCTGATATAGTTGTTAAGGCATTAGGCTGGAAACTGGGAGACAGAGAGTACAGGTCTTCGATTTATGACCACAATTGAGCCCAACATTTCTGTTGCTAAGCGAGGCAATTTGTTAAATGAGATTTGCACCATTTTGCGACCTTGCTTGGCACAGTTGTTAAATGAATCATTGCTGGTGTTAAGTTAATAACATGGTTGTTAAGTGAATCTGGCTGCCTAATTTGACTTTGCTTGTCAGAACGTCACAAAATATGATCCCATGACCTCAGGACACTGCAATCGTCAAAAAATCAAGACAGTTGCCAAGCATCTGAATTTTTATCTTGTGATGGCGGGGGCACTGCAACGGTTGTAAGTGTGAAAATGGTCATAAGTAACTATTTTCAGTGCTGTTGTAACTTTAAACGGTCACTGAACAAACTGTTGCAAAGAGCCGAGGTGGCGCAGCGGTCTAAAGCACCCTGCTATTAACACCAGATGCCTGCAATTATTGCAGGCTCGAA
>JANHFK010007676.1:27256-41196 GCA_036250565.1 Sibynophis collaris | reverse complement strand
TTCGAGCCTGCTATAATTGCAGGCATCTGGTGTTAATAGCAGGGTGCTTTAGACCGCTGCGCCACCTCGGCTCTTGTCTCAGTTCACAGCAACTTTATAATCATGAGAAAGAGAGCAAGCTTATATACAACAGTTTGTAAATATTAAGGAAATATCAGGGGTCCTAATATAAATAAAGGTTCAGAAAATGTCCTCAAAAACACTTTGAACTGAGTAGGTTTACAGACACAGATCTCTTGTTAATTTTTATCTAGTTGGGATCCTACTGCATGTCTTGATAAATATAATTACACTAAATGCACCATTTGTTTTTTAAAACGTGTTTTTGATTGGCAGACAGTTTGATGGATGAGCTAACAAAAAGCAATTAGTAGGCATTAATTTCAAGTATACACTTATTAACCTTGTTAAAATGCAAATTTAATTCTCAGCACATTGTGTTCACACTTGATGTCTGGAATAATAAACTAGAGAATCTGTATAAAGGTGATTGTAGTTGTGCTTCATAATGTGTTTACTTCAGTGTAGCCTTATTAAATTCAGTTGTGAATTACAAATTGCCATGGGGTGGGAAGTAAAGCTTTTCAGAATCATTTATATTCTGAGTCTTCACTGGGAGTATTTGAATGCATAAAGATACATTGCATTCTGGAGGGAATGTGTTCAACCCATAATTAGTGTTTGTTCAGGAATGCTCATAAATGTGATCAAAATTCCTCAGGAATGAAAGTAAATGGATTGCTGGTTTAGAATGAAACTTGCTATTTCTATTTTCTCCCATCTGTCAACTTCCATGCTTATTTTAAGATTGCTACCGTTCATAGATATCCTGAGCTAACTGAGCAAAATGGATTTATTACTGCATTGAACACGCTGGAAGGGACAAGTGTACACCCACAATTAAGGATTCCTCAGCTTTTCAGTTTATCCTACTAAGCATTAGTACCCTGTCTTGTTATTTCTTTCCCACTATTCAAATTTATTCCCATGCCAGAAATTCTGAAAGCACTGTATGAACTAAAGTAATGAATGGCTGGGTTTTTTTGTATCACAACTAATGGGTACACAAAACACTGTAACAGTTAGGGATATTTGCATGATGGTCGGATGAGTCAAGGTGATGGCCATAGTCATGCATGCAGAAGGGCAGGGCCTCAGTCACATTATTGTGGCTATCATTTTGACTTTAATTGGAGGAAAAAGCCCCTTCTCCATGTTAACAAAATCTTTGGGCTGCCAAACTAATTGTGCTCTAAATATGTATTTTGTCGATATTTCTGGAGTAGTCCAATTTTTCTAACCTCTTGTTCATCAGGCTCCAAGCAGCTCACAAAATAAAGGAAAATCCACAATCTAGAAATTTTTCATTCCAGGTCAAATTAGATGTGTTTTTGTTTTATACTCTTTTGTTGATTGCTAATTGATGTTTTCAATTGCATGAATTGTTTATTTAGGGATTCAAGCCTGTAGTATCTGTGCAGTCTCCAGCTGTGATATTTGATACCCCAATTAAAGATTGTCCAGACCCACAAAACAAGGTTGGGGGTTTGGTTAAGAACAAAGTACCAGAACTGCAGAAATTATTTCAGGTGAGAATTAAAAAATAAATAAATCTGTAAACATTCTATTAATGTACTTGATAGGTTTCAGCACTGTCTGTCATTTAGAAGTTAGCATCTCTGTTTTTGCACTATATTCAAGTCTGTATGCTTAATGAAAAACACAGAACATGCACAGTTACACTTAGAAAGTATGGATTCTATTTCTATAGTAGCAGCATTCCTAGCATTTTTATGCAAATAATCTTTCTGCTTCTCTGGTTTTGCTTGTCATGTTTTAGTTTTGAATAATACAGATCCAGGTTAACATCTTTGCCAATTTGTCCTTTGTGGGATTGTATCTGGCAATCATTTAAATTTTTGTAAGAAAGTGTATGATGCCCATTGGATCTTGAAGTCATTCTTGAAAATAGTGCTAGAACTTACGTTTTGCATAGCAACATTTTCTTAATATAAAAAGGCATGGGACAAGGAGCCAGGTAGTTATCAAAAAATGGTCATAGATACTCATACTAACTAATGCAGGAAATTATATTATATATTTTTAAATGACACAGATATCTCAAGATTCTGAAATTTATGTAAAATGTACAACATTCTTCATAGATAACTTTATTTGAAGATAAGCTAAATGTCAGGTTCCAATTTAATTTTTTCTCATGTTTTGCATAAATATTAATTTCTCCATTGTATTAACTCGTATATATATCTTTTATGGATAGAGGCCTGATGATATTCCAATACATCTGAAACGAAGTGTTCCTGATCGACTTCTTTACCGCACCACTATGGCATTAACAATAGGAGGAGCCATCTACTGTCTGATAGCGCTCTATATGGCCACCAGTCCCAAAAGAGAGAAATGAATAATATATGTCCAGAAAGATCTAACTTTGCTCTGAATAGGAAGACTTGCACTTAACCTTCTGCTACTATACTGAAGTCATATGATAATATATTGCATATTCTTGGGTTTCATGATGAGTTAAAAACAAACAGAGTAATGTAAGGAATTTAGGGTAAAATCACTACCATAGTGGAGAAAGTTATCCCCTATGTAGTTTTGCAGATTCCTCTACCCAACTGTCAGTAAAATAAACGTAGAATGGTTAGCCTGAAGAACTTCCTAATAATAATGATAGTTGATGCAGTGAGAGAAAGAGAGAGAGAGAGAGAAGAGAGAGAGAAGAATCTGAACTGAAGATGTTACCATTTGCTGAAATTTTGGATGTAATTTTTGTAGAGTAATATTTGATAAAGAACTACTTTATTCTAACCTCCCACAACTTTCTGTTCAGAATAATTGTACACTTCATTAATTCTGCTTCTCTCTTGCACATTTCTTGGAAAGAGTGTTGCATTTAAGGTTCTGTGTACCACATTAATTCCACAATGATTGCCTATCACTTTGGGAATATTTTTGTTTCAACATTCAACAAGTACAGAAAAATAAATAATTTATTCCTGCAAATTTGTCTAGCCTTTTCTTAAATGATAAAATTGAATAATTTCTAAAACATTGGTTTGCTTTCCATTTTTGTCATTAGATTGCTGATTGGTTAATTTTCTGATACTGTATTAAAATTGCACAATTCCATAGTTATGCAAAAGTAGATACAACTGAATTAATACCCACATAAAATGGTTTAATGTTTACCCAAAATTAAAATTCATCACTATATTTAAGTTCTGTTTGTTAAACCAGCCTGAATTCTAAGTAATAGAATTGGTATGATTTAGTAAAATACATTTAAAATATTTTTGCAATGACAGATAATAAAAACATGGCAATAACTAGCAAAACATATAAAATTAATATGAATTACGTAGTAATTTTGGGCATACAAAAGGCCCTGTATGGGCATACACACTTAAGCATACTTGAATTCTAAGAACTTTTTGAGAAATAATATGACCAAGATTGATATCTGTTTGTCTCAAATTTTCTGTTACTTGCACTTATTAATCAGAATAATTTTGAATATTCTTTATAAGCTATTAGCAATTTCTCCAAAATTTCTGATAACTGAAAATTTGATAAGCATCCACTCTTCATATTTTTAATAAAATAATAGTAGCATACGGGACCCAGGACTGATCCTTATGGCACTCAATTCTCTAATTAAAATGTAGAACCTTTGATGATCACTCGAGTATATTTTTGAATGAACTATAATATATTCAGTTGTCATGCACCTAGACCTAATTTGCTAATCAGCATATGGAGTACTAAGTCAGCTTTGCTGAAGATAATATATTGTATTACATCATCATTCCCAAATCTTTTAAGGAAAATGGGTTTTTGCATTCAAGTCATTTTATGCAATTTCTTGGCAAGATTTTTCAAAAGTAGATTTCCATTGCTACCTTCCTAGGACTAGAAAGGAATGACTGGCCGAAAGTCATCCAGCTGGCACCTTCAAGATTTCTCAAAAGATAATAAATGTGATTGAATTGCTTATTGACACCTGTGATACAGTTCATCTATTCCTAGAGATTTAAAATTACGTAAAAAATAAAAAGGTATCTCCTGACCATATTTCTGGCCTCTTGAGTTTCAATCTATTCCTATTTTTACAAGTTTCCCTGGAAGCAACTTTGTTGGAGAAGATGGAATCCAAATTCAGCTCTGTTTTACCTTCATCATCTGTTTCTCGACTGAGCAACTGATAAGTTAATTTTCTTCAGTATATGTAGAAAATGTGCAGAAGTAACAGAATTGTAGAAGTGGTATTAGTTGTAATATCACCTATACAATTCTGTTACTTGTGCATATTTGTCTTTGTACTGAACATGACTCAGAATGAACTGAGACAGGTAAAGATGCCAAGAACAAAATTCTTGAGATGTGTTCAAAATTCTATGGTTCAATGAGCACTGTAAAATATTTTTTTAAATTCCAATAATGTACTGAAAGTAAGCAAAGGTTCTAGAAAAATAGCAGGGTTACTCCCCCCACCCCCACCCAGAGAGGTAGGTTTCCAAGATGTTTAACACAATTACTGTATTATCAAAAGTGCAAATGAAATTAGCTTTAAACATGCACATAAGCCTGGAACTATGAGGCTTCTTGATGACCTTTCCCAAATGGATTATTTGAAATTGGCCTATAATTGATGGGTCTGATTTTGTCCTCAAAAGAAAAATGCAGATTTTTCATAATGAGCCACCAACTGTTATCAGCTCCTGGTGAATATCCCACATAATATGGAAAAAACAAAGCTGTTCAGTTCTGTATGGATATAATGTGTAAAATTCTTCAATGAAATGCAGATATAATCTAGATTCATCTAGTACTTTAGTCAGATAATTTTAACGAGTCCTCCAGCCCTGTAGAAATATATATAGTATCTAGTAATCTCTCCTTAACAATAATGTTCCTTAGGACTCCATGTCCAATTTGATTCGGTTTCCTGAAATATCCTTCCTTCCTTCCTTCCTTCCTTCCTTCCTTCCTTCCTTCCTTCCTTCCTTCCTTCCTTCCTTCCTTCCTTCCTTCCAACACAGAATGTGGAATCTGTCTTTTCAATTATAAATGTTGCAGTACATGTTAATGGTGCAGTATAAATAAATAATGTTATTCTTCACAGAACAGTGAAGCTGATAGTGATTTGGCATACATTTCCCCAAATGATATGTGGACCAGGTTGCCTTTAAGGTAGCTATGCTGTCACAAGGGCTTAATGAATTGACCTGGCTGTAGCCAGAGGTGGTATACACTCACACGCCTGTTTTGTTGCTAGAGTCCTGAATGGGAGCACCTGCCCACTTCAGCTACCATGGGTGATGTTGCTGACTAAAAAAAATGGAGAGAGAGGAAGGGAGAGTAAGCGAGAGAGAAAACTGTACCAAATGGAGTGAATGAAGTGGCAGAAAATACAGTGAGAGTGAGAATTAAGTGGATGGAATGGTTCTCAGTTCCAGATCAGGAAGGGAGAAGTAAGGTCCATGGGTCGCTTTCCTGGAAGAAAGGAAGTGAAGACTTAGAGGTATGAGACTTCCACTGAAGATACAAGTTGAGAAGGAGGGTCTCGTACCTAAGAAGGAACGAAACAGATTGTTTGTGGGTGGTGAAGCCTTAACCTCTGGGGAAGAACTAAGCAAGAAGACCCTGAGAGAGTGCAGATTCGGTGGAGAAGGAGTAGGTAAATTTGTCTGAGTAGATACAGGAGAAGATGAAGCCTTGCTGAGTTCAAGCCCATTCCTTTATTTGTACTCTCTTATTAAGCCCAGGAATGCAGAGGAAGTTGGGAGTGAAAGGGAGAGGAAAGTAAAGGATTTAGGAAGAAAGTTGACACCAGGTAAACACAGGGACTCTTGAGTGACCCCCAGGGGAGTCTACATGACAGATACAGGATGCTATGTTCACATATTTGCATCTGTTTTCATGATGCAAGTACCTAATTATGGTATTTCATCATGTATCATCATTTTGATGATCATCATGATTTCTTATAGATGTTGCTGGCCTTCCCAATCCCAAATCTACCTTACTGTCATTGTTCATAATAGGCACAGCAAAAAAGGATCTCTGCTCCTTGCTGAGGTTGCACATCAATTCATATAATCCTCAGTAATCCAATATTAGCTAAAGCTGCAAAAAGAAAAACAAGGAACACCTGAAGAGCCACACATTTCTCACCCTTTCCATGTAGCACTCACAAATTTTGTTTTTCTGAAACTTTCATAAAATCATATTAAAATCGGGAATCAACAGCTGATGCCATGTGACCTTGGTTGGTATCAAAAAGCTCAGAATGGCTGGGTGTTGTTAGGCTTTGAATGGGAAACCATCTGAAAATCTCAGGTGTCAGACTAAATAGGGAACTTTTAAACAAAAACATCTCATAGAATGAAATGGCAAATGTTTCCATTTTATTGCTAATAACACAATATGAATATATCCATGAAATCAATAGGAATTGAGCTTAACTTTTGGTAGTGCACCATTTATTAAAATCAGAGTTCATTAGGTATTAATGTTCTGGATTTAGTGGCTTAATGCACAGATCAGCACAATATAATGCAGAAATGCATTATTAAGTCATTCAGGAAATATCCTGAATTCTTCAAAACACAAAAACAACAAGATCCAACAGATTTTAGCATGAGAGGCACATAGTTCCATGAGAGGCACTGAAATGGGTCAGTTTGTACACAAATGTTAAGTTCGGAAATATTTCCTAACATGCAATGTTGCTGAAATAGCCTTACTAAATGGGAAAATATATTGCTTCATATCCTTCAATATGCTACTTTATTTTACTTGTTTTTTAAGATTTTTTAAATCCCACTTTTACTATTTTAATAAATAACTTCAAGATGGTAAACATACCCAATACCCATCCTCTTCTATTTCCCCCACAACAACTCTCTGAGGTGCGTTGGGCTAAGAAAGAGTGACTGGCCCAAAGTCACCCAACAGGTTTTCATGCCTAAATTGAGACTGGAACTCACAATTACTAGCCTGGTGTCCTAACCACTAGACCAATGTATGTGTAAATGTGCTACATTTGGGAAACCTGTCTTGAATGACTCCTGAGAATATCATATGGTAGGTTAGAATTCTAAATAAGTGAGGATGTGGTTACCACAACTTAACATATCTGTATTATCACCTTATCATCTTTCTAAATTACATACTTAATTCACTTAGCCAGATACAATTGTCACCAGGAGAATGAAAAACCATATGAAATAATATAAAGCAACCCAAGCAAGGAGCCATATTTGAATTGACAGACAGAAACATTTTCTTGGATGCTACCAAAGACCTAATTTCTTTAGTAAAGAGATTGGTGATGGTATCAGTAATATGCATGAACTTTAAATTTAGATTAAAAGGAGCCTATTTTGCTGGCAAAATGTAATTCATGTTTCCTTACGTACTGTTCTGCACAGTTCCTTAAGCAACAGTCTTCTGGGATTCTCTAAATTTAACTCCCATCTCTTCTCTAGTCACCAGGCAGAGCATCTTCCCAATTAGCAACAATTCCCTTAAAAAAAAACCTGCTGCAAGCCTCATTATTCTAAATTTATCTGCAACTAGAACAAGCATTTACCCCACTTATAATTAGGCAAAGTAAGAGAAAATCCAAGCTACTCCTTTTGACCAAATTCTTTCTCATTAAGTTGCTTTTGTGAGCATCCCAGTTTTGTTGCCAATCTCAATGACCTTGAAACAAATCTACTAAAGCTTTTTTTTCCTTTCTTATCAGTGCCTTTCCTTAAACTGTTGTGGTGGGCAGTGATGGGTCCCCTGTTGATCTGGCTGCCATTCTTAAAGCCTTTGCTGATTTCTTGATATAGGGCATTGGAAAGGTTCATCTTCACCTTGGTGTTTTAATACAATTAAGGAGGATTATACGGATTTCATGATCTATTTTTAACCTGAAGCTGAGGACTGAAAACTACATATTGAAAAAAGAGAAACAGTGGAATCATAGATCTGCTTCTATGATAGAAAACCAAGAGTTGCTGGTGTCCTTTCTGAGACCCTTTCAGGATTTTGCTTTCCTAGTGGTTAAACTGGGCAAAACTGGTTAGATATATTTCTACATTAATAAATCAGATCTAGTGCACCTAATGACCTGTGATACATTACAGAGCAGATAGGTCTTAATAGCTGGTTTTTTGAGTGAAGAAGAAATGACCAGACTTGGAACAAAGTGAGTAAGTTCCCTATTTGAGAACTATCAATTTTAGAGATAAACAACTATGACAAACACTGGAAAATGGGTCAGAAGGTGAGGATTTTGACACTCAGAAAGCTGGATCAGGATGTTGGCTGCTTTCTTGATGTGAAACCAGCAGTCTCTGGAATGTTTGCTGTATGAAATATTAACCTCTTCCTTTTGTATTGATGCTCAATCTGTTTATTTGTGAATTAGTCCAAACATTACAAAACAGTAACCAAACTCCAGTGATTACCTTTCAAGACATCTCTGAAAAATTCTCAGTTTTGGAGTGTGTAAAGTGGTATCAGTTAAATAATTTGTGCTCAGATGTACATGAAGAAACTTTAGCCATATAAAGTATACAGTGACCATATTTTCTTGGAAAAAATAATGGAAAAAACCTGAAAAAACGGGTAATTGTTTATTCTTCATGTTTATAACTTTGCTTTATTCAAGAGCAAAACAAAGAAAAACTTTACAGAAATGCATATTCTAATAAAAATGTTCTAAAATCAAACCGTAAATGCAAACTTATTTAAAAAGACAATTCAGCATCCACATTTTTCACACGAATGTGAAAGATGTTAAATGCCATCATTTGTATGGTAAAATGACCCAAAGGACAAAAGTGAGTTTTTGAAAAATATAGACATCTAAAAGGACAGTTTTCTGGGGAGGAAAAAAAACCACCTCTCTTTATAAAAAAGGACCCATGTATGTTTGAAGAAGCTGGCTTCTATGTGCAGTTTCCTTGCTGGATCAGAAAAAATAAAATAATTGCATTCGAAATCCCATTTTAGCCTCATGTCATCCTGCTGAGAGAAGAGTTACACTAAGCCATCGGAATCACTTCTTTTTTAATTGCTTTCTGTTGTCATAAATGGATTTCCTTCCCCTTCAGCATCCTCTTGTTACTTGTTCTGCCCTTTTCCGCTGACTACATAAAGACAGGGAAAAAAAAAAATCCCAGCAATACTTGTTCCACTTTTCTAGCTGTGGAGAAATCTTTTCCTCTCGCTTGCTCCTTGAACTTTGTCAGATGTATAAATAATTTTGAACTGCATGATAATCCCTGGAAAAAGATTCTGTAAAAAGTACTATTTCCATTGCTTTTGAACTATCCTAATCTTCAGATCTTTCATCAAGCAAATCTGCTCACCGGGAAGGAATATTATTAGAGGAAGAAAATCTCCTTATGTATTCCGGGCCATTATCTTGTGCTATATGATTATTTGTGCTATTCTCCTGTTTTGTGAAGCAAAACTATGAAGCAGTGAACTGCTTTGTTCCATTTCATGTTTATTTTTTAATGAAGCTGATTTAGCCAGACTGTGCAACCTTTTGATGTTTGAGGTCACACAAAACCTTTTGTTGATGACTGAGGAATGCATTGATTGACATTATGAGGCAAAACAGACAAGACTTGTTTTATTCTGTTTAATTTTTTAGGACCTATCCAGTGTTTTGTATACATGTATATCCCAACCCAAAATGACAACTATGCCATCGGTGTTGAACTTTATAGCCAATGCTGGCTATGGGGGACGCCAAAAACAAGTCAACCAAACATAAAGGAACGTGGGGGACCATATTTGGCTTTGAGGCATGAGGGTGCTCTCACCCTGACTCATTATGGTAGACAACTGCAATTTCTTCATGGCCCTGAAGAGTGCAGACTGGTTTTGTTGTTCTTGGGAACAATATGGAGCAATATGGAAGTACTTTCTGTTGCCTTTTGCTGTGATGTTTTTCCACTTTCCAGTCTAAGCTAAGACTTTGGGATTTCTCAGCAATTCCCCATTCAAGTACTAACCACATTCAGTTTACTTTTTTCACGATCAGCCATGGTAAATTAGTAATTTACAAAGTCACTTCATATGTGTTTAATAATTTTTCATTTCTGTCACTTTAAGTATAATATTGAACAGTGGTTCTTGGGGGACCACATACAGTTCAAGCGCCACAGGTTTATTATTTATTTATTTAATACATTTTATTTATTTACTTATTGTATTTATTTGCATTGATTGCATTTATTCAATCCAGTGGACTCTGGGTGGCACACAAACTACAAAAAGAAATGTCTAACAACATAAAATCAAATGGATAGCCCAGAAAAATAATCTAGGGAGCAACAAAATCAGTAAAACAAAACGGAGAGTTTAAGCAAATCATAAGCAACACCTCCAACCAAAACCAGGTTTCCAAAGCTTTCCAGAACCCTGGGGAGAGAATACCATCCCTATCTCTGAAGTGATGCTGGTTGTGTATGCTTGCATCTGTTTGAAGTCATTTCCATTCAAATCCAATTTGCTCCTTTAGAATTTTGGATCTGCATGTAACTTCCTTTCAGTTTGATATTTATGTTAGTTAAACTATAGACAATTCTAAACATTTTAAAAATATCAACCATAATAGCCTTTTGCAACTCTCTGGGCATCTCTCTGGGCCACACTTTCATAATGACCAAGAAATTATTCCCAGATTTATGTTAGGAGTCATATCTGAAAGGTGCTGGGTTATGGAAGGTGATTTTTTTAACCAGCCATATATGTTCATCTTCCTATTATAATATGTTTTCTCTTCCAAAATCAGCCTTACCCCTTGTAAATGCCTTGAATTAAGACAAACTTCTCACTCACTCACAGGCTGTGATAAATGGTTTTAAAACTCTTTGGACAATTTGACATAGTAAATAAAAGTCTCATCTAAAACCTATATGTTTTAATTAAGCAAATTGTCTTTACTTCGATGTAAATTAATGGTCATTGGAACTGCAGTCTTTACACACCTTTTTAGAAGAGGAACATTGTTTTTGTGTGTGGAGGTTAGCGTTAGAAAGCAGATTCATTAGGACCTAAATATTTGGTTAATTAAAAGAGAAATTTAAGGATTTTCAGAAGTTCTCAACTTTGCAAGTTAATTTTATAAATATGGTAAAGTGCTTTGTAATTTCCCCTAAAAAATAAAAAGAAGCAATTCGTCTCATTAAAAGGATTAAATTTAAGAAGTTACAAGATTATAAAAGGAGGGAAAAGGTTGGGGGATAGGCTCTACTAAATGTAAAGTTATGCTATCAAGCCAGCTGTTTGACCTAGTTCACAGACTGGATTATAGCACCATATGGCTGGATTGCATTTAAGGAAGTAGAAGGACTCACAGAAGATCTACAGAAGTATCTTTGAACTGATATGAAAACTGCTACAAATATAAGAAATCATTCTGTTGAAGCATCTTACTGAACGTATGGGATAAACACACAAAAACAAAGAGTGTCCAGGATTATCTCCTCTGACTTTAATATTAAATATATTTTATGAAGAGTATGCTAAAATTTATTATTGTAGGGAAAATAGTTACAACTCACAATATTTACTTATTAAAGAACAAAAATGAAATCATTCTCAGGTTTACTTCTTAAAATGGTCAGAAATATTTTCACAGTTCCAAAATCTCAAGATGAGCAGAATATTCTAGAAAGAATTACAAAAACAAATGGCATGCTCAAAGATCTGCCTGAATTGAAAATGTTTAGAACACAAAATACAGAACTCATATCAAGAATTATAAGTTGCTATTAAATGTGATTTGGAGACCTGACTAATTAAATGATCAAATGGATGCAAAAGTTAAACACGGCAATTTCATGCACCACTAATGAGAGAATCAATGAAAGACACAGATATTCACTGTGAATAATACACAAAAAGAAAATTGGTATAACAAGTTCTGCTAGTACATTATCTCAGGACAATGAATTATACATTTTCAAAAACAAACCAAAAAAAACAAAAATCAAGTTGAAACCTTTTCCCATATTTGTGGGAACATCTTAAAGACCAACTATTCTGGAAGATGATCTTCTGAAGAATGATTTTTTCCTTAGAAAATTAGTTAGCTGAAATTATGGGAGTTCTCATTAATGTCTAAAAATAGCTTAATAAATGAAAACAAGTCTAATGTGAGCTTTAGTTTAACCTTGGGCACTTAGGGATGCTCGAGATTATATGGAAGTCCCAAGCCTCACAGATGCGCTCATCAAACATCTGAAGTTCCCCTTCCATAAATGGACACTCACACACTTCTAGTTCGGAGTGCAGTCCCTGACATATCACTCAAAGTCTACTGCAACTCTCAAGCTGATAGCATTTGTTCCATTCCTCTCTCTTCTTATCTTTCTAGTTCTCTTCCCTCCCCAATCTTTCGTTAATATTTCATGCCATATGAGTACCTCCTATTCTTAATAGTTTTTCTGAACCTGCTGATACTTCCCTGCTGTTTTGGATGGAGCTGTTTTTGCAGTGCAGCAGGTCCTACTCTCTGAGAATGAATTCACAACTTGCATATACCACTAAAGAGAGGCCAGCTGTTAGGATAAATAGGAAGCAGGAGGAAAATGACCAGCTGCTATAGGTCAGTTTGTAGTTCAATATATTCTAGCATGTTTTTTTCTCCATTGTCAAGCATCTGATAATACAATTTTCAACTCAAGATTGAGAGAAGTAGAAACATAAACATAAATCCATGGCAGTTTAGAAACTGCTGGCATATAAGATGCAGCTTCATTTTGTTCAATGATAAAATTGGCCTTAACATTAGCAATGTATTGGACAGTGAATTGATCAACAACTTTTTGGCACCAGATTATTTATGCCTCGGCAGATTTCACATCTCAACATGAACTTGGAGTGGAAGTGCTAAGTATGCTGCTGAGTATGAACATCTGAAAGGCAGAATATAAATCTAACAAAAAACAAAACCTTCAGTCTTTCCCAAGTTTTCCTTAAGCATTCTCTGAGTCTTAAGTAGTGATGGCCCCAAAATATTCTACCATTCCCTGCCCTCCTGTATTCTGGTGGTAGCTGTGCTATTGCTCACTTGGCTCACCACCAAATAGTCACTAGGGAGAGCCTTAAAACAAAATAGGGTGAGAACATCACAATATATCTTTCCCAAGCCAGGTTCCGAGCAATGACTATAGGATGGCTTGCAGAGTGGCAAGTCATTGTAGAAGAGCAACCTACTTCAATGAACCAGAGTCACCCAAGAGGGCAGTGGAAAAGATGTTTTGGCCCCAATTTGTGACACCACTAGAAAGCAGTTGTTTTACTTTTTCCAATGGTCAATCTGATTTTAAGATTTTTGAAATGCATTGGTAGCAATCAAGAAATCTATAAGGTTCATCCCTATGCTGTCTCAAGTCTATGATGATTATCGCTTTCATGATGAAGCAGAACAGTATGATCAAGAAAAAAAGTTTCAGAATCTTATTTTTTGTTTTGCCATACGATCTGCATAAGAATTTATCCTTCAAGATTTACACAGGTTCATTTTGAAGGGTAGTTTAAGTGAAGGATAGATGAGCTTATAAATTGATTGGGACTGAGAAGTATCTGAGATTAGTGGTATGGTAGACAGTGTTTCTCAACCTTAGCAACTTTAAGATGTGGGGACTTCAACTCATATATTTACAGTAACAAGAACAATAATATTCTAACACAAAAAATGATAGGAAACCATTTTGCTTTTGAAGGTTGCATTCCTGTAGAAATAAGCTATTGGGAAAGACACACACACACACACACACACACACACACGGCAAAAGCAGTTAAGGAAAAGACCAGTGCCACAAATGTAAATTGGTATTCTGTGCTTCATTCCTTAATGGATAACAAGACTAGGAATTTGTGAGGACTAAATGTAA
>JANHFK010007674.1:146318-158524 GCA_036250565.1 Sibynophis collaris | reverse complement strand
GGAATGAATGCTACATACATTGCCTTTTGCTTCTGGGGAATATGAGGGATATAAATGTAACAAATGAAAATATAATTAATTGTAAGAAAAAGTGTTGCCTAAACAACTGTGCCCTTAATATTTAATGGCAGCTGATGTAGAACCATTTAAAAATGTTCTGGACTTTCACTAAAATTTTATAAACAATTCTCAAAATATAGAGGTTTAAAATAGGAGCAAAAAAAGGAAAGAAATACAGTATAATTCTTTCCAATTTGGTTGAACCATATATATATTTATATTCCTATGAAATAAATACAGAAAAATGAATTAGAATTGTCTAATTGGAATTTAAACAAGTATTCAATATCTCCTCTCTGAAGAGACAGCAGGAGATTAACTATAATTCCTCATTTTGGATACCTAGCCAGCAGTGACATAAATAATTTCTTCAGCAATGGTCTCTGCAATAATCTACCATGGTATATTTCTTCTGTAATAACACAGGCTTTTTAAATTTCAGAACATACTGTTAATCGTAAGCATATTTAGTAGAAACTGATTTAAAGAATCAAATATTTGATAAATCACCTAGTTCTCCCTCTCTTTCAGCATACTATTTCCTGCACACAGAAACACACACACAGAAAATCTGAGTTTCTAGGGAAGTCAGAACACATAAAAAGAAAGTGTTACTTAAATGGGCATTTATGACCAATAAAGGATTCTTGGATTCAGAGGAAATAAATCCCTAACAAGCAGTTTTATCTCACCAGGTGCATAGCAGAGCTCCGAGGAGGATGTGGCTCGATAAGCAACTGAGATGGCGTCTGTCCAAAGTTCTGTATCTGTGCCTCCATGGCCTGCAGGGAAAGCAGAGTGCTTGTCATAATCAATGTGCATCAAAAATATAGGTCAACACACTCCTTGACAATACAAGCATATCCCAAGTCAGCCATGAAAAAAAGTCCAGAAAATTCACTGGGTGCTCTTCTCCCAGGCTGCAGACTCATCCAAGTGTTAGTATTTTGTAGACAAGTGTTGGTTCTTTCAAGCATGCTTCAGTTACTCCACTAATCGTTGCTATTTCAAGTAGCTGCAAATGCATGTGAAAATGTTAACCTGTGAGGACATGCAGCTTAAGACCTTGTGAGAATTCTCTGCACTAAACACAACATATACCTTAATAAAGTCCTTTGTAAGGAGGAAAGTATGAGGGTCTCTAATAAAATAAGCATCTGGGATCTTGAATTAGAAAAAGAGAAATATAATTTGTGGGGAATACAAATCTTAAAAAAATATTATAATTTCCATCAGATTAACTAGGCACAATAGAGATAATTATGCTGCTAATCGTTTATCTACTTGTAGCCAATTAGCCCAAATATACAATTTTTATTGTGTTTTAATGCCATTTTCCTTGATACATAAGCATTTCCTTACTCAGTATTCTTCAGATTAACACTCACTTAATCATTAATAATGAGGTTATACATACTGTGTTATCAATAATTTGAATTTTTCCAGTATTGTCTCTTCCAATTTCTCTTACTTTTTTCTGCAGGTCAAAAATTGTACTAACAGTAACAATAAGGAAAAAAAAACATATCCAGCAGCCAAACCTGGCACATTTGAAAGTTACAAGTTGACTTGGTGCTGGCGCTGAAGACATGTTGTCGGAAAAAGACCTAATGTGTGAAGCAATTAATGAAGTGCTAGCAATGCAAGTTTCCAGTTTTTAAAAAAAGGACAGGAATTATTGCTCACCTTCTGCCCACGATACAGTATCCCATCCAGCAGTATAGAATGGATACCATCTCCCCTTAAAGCAGTGTTTCTCAACCTTAGCAATTTTAAAACGTCTGGATTTCAACACCCAGAATTCCCCTGCCAAAGTTAGTTGAGAGACACTGCCTTAAAGAGTCATGATATGGAAAATAGTTTCAGTTTTGACTGCATATAATGAAAATAACATAGTTTTATAACAATCTGTAGAGGAAATTCCCTCATGACTTCTAAGGCAGCAGATTTGTGAACAGCTATGCTAGCAACAGCAATGTTGAATTGTGTTTACTATCCTCTATCCTGCTCTGCTTACAAAATCTACACAAAACCTGGTTACGCTCAACCTTTTCTTAAAATACAGGAAAACATAGAGCACACTGAAATGAACAGGATATTACTATGGCATAAATGACTAATGGTTAGTTGTTCCCAAAGAACAATGCCACTAAGGAATCAGTCTAACCAGGAAAAATACCCCCTTATTTCCAGTAGTTTGAAATCCATCTGTTTACTCAATAGGTTCCAAACTAAGAGTATTACATGCAATTAGGAGGTTTGAGGGGAAAAATTAAATACAAAAGCAAGGGCAATGGCTGCAGAAAAGACAGAGTGTTTGTACATTGTTGTAACACATGTTCTGTTATTTATTTATTTTTTACCATTTGACTCCATCCTCTGCCAGAATCCTACCGACATCTTAGTTATGTATGTAAAAACATTAAATAGGTATGCCTTAATGCATAGCACATGCACAATAGGTTATGTACTAGGTTATTTTCCACATGATTTAAGTATTTATCTCTTTTTTCCCCTGTCATTTGAAAAACCTAGTGAATACTTGGTACAAAATATCAGTGAACTCCATGCAAAGCTTTCAAGAAAATCTCCACAAATCACATTCACTAGATGATAATTGAATCTAATACTGCAATCCCATGTCCACTTACCATTCTGTAAGCTCATTAAATTCAATGATTTCTAAACAGACATCCATCAAATTGTACAGGCAGTGTTATTTAAAAACAGATAGCAGGAAATGCTCTAATAAATAAATATTACTGATAACTCCAAAAATAAACTATGCTCAAGCAAGAACTGCACTCCAACTATTTCCAAAAACAATTTGCCTTACCTGAAGAAAAAAACCCCAGTCTCTTTCATCTCTTATATTTGTCAACTTCCTATGTCTAAGGCTTGCTGATGTCCCCCTTCATCCTATGCTTTTAGTTTTTTCTCCCTATACTATTTGGGGTTCAATCTCAGTACATTATTTCTGAAATAGGTAGGAGAGTATGTCTGAGTCTCTGGAGTGTTCAGGAGAACAGAACAGTACTCTTTTTGTTCTAATACAGAATAATGCATGCAACATACATAGAAAATCTTGTGCAATGCATAACAACCCCCGTCCACCCCCAAGCAATGGTTGACTGCTCCAGCTGCAAACAATTCTGCATATTCTTCCAAAGAATATGTGCAACCTTTGTGTGGAGAAGTACATAAATATATTTGTATAGGTGTGTGTGTGTGTGTGTGTTTGCAGTAAATACTATCAGAAGCTACATTTTAAGAAAAGGACAATGCCGAGACAAAAACCCAAGGCATTTCATTACAAAATTAAGTGACTCCAGCTGCATATATCCATTTGAACATACAAACTACTGTCACACTGAAATACATAAATACAAGCATATGTTACTTTCCCTTCTTCCAATAAGAACAGCAAAAACAACGATAACCAAGCAAACAATAACAAAAATAAAACCCTAGGAAGGAAATGACTGCATTGGGAAGAGAAGAAAATAGGGGATAGGTAAAGAAAAATGGTGAATGGAAACGGTAAGTGAATAAGAAAGAAAAAGAGAGAAGCAATACACAAAAACTATTGCTCAGACTAAATTTCAAATATATCGAAGCATTACTGCAGTAAGCTCATGATTTTAATAAAATTAATGCCTATCCCAGGGAAGGGCAAAAATGCCAAATCCAATCTATATCTCTGTCTGACTATGTGCAACTAGCTATAATAATAATATCTCACCCCCTCCAAAATCTGGCGGTAGAGTTGAATAGGAAATAGGTATTCAAGGTTTTTTAGCCTTAAAAAGTATAGCCAAGTTATAGGAAATCTCTCAGAATTAGTATGTGAAGTCTGATATTGCTATGCAAATTGTGTGTCTATCTTGAAATCCAAATACATACCAATGAAATACAGTCATTGATTTTTAACTCATATATGCTTAAAAGTAAAGGGAACCGTATCAGAAATCGATAAAAGTCTCTTGGGATGGCCACTTTTTACTAAATGTATGGTATTCACACAATAAAACATTAAAGTTATTATTTTAAATCACCAATCAATAACCTTGTACTCACAAATTAAAACTATGCCTAATATATCAAGAAAGTTGGAAAAGATTATAAAAATAATTTAGTCCACTCCCCCTATTTAGTATAGGATCCATTATACTATCAACATATTTGATAGATGACCACTCCACTCCACTCCACTCAGAAAAACTACACAAAGGAATGCCAAAAGCTGATGGTTTCCAGAAGGGTGCACATATTTATTGTGAATGGTTTTTTTTATGCTATTTGGTGTCTAAAACAATACTAATAACAATACACTCCAGTAATCATGAAACAAATG
This sequence comes from Sibynophis collaris, assembly GCA_036250565.1. NCBI lineage: Eukaryota > Metazoa > Chordata > Lepidosauria > Squamata > Sibynophiidae > Sibynophis > Sibynophis collaris. Next base: position 154,110 of record JANHFK010007674.1, on the reverse strand, counting down.
GACAAAAATATTATAATCTTGTAATCATGACAATTAAACAGCACCATGCTTCAGCAAAATCTCACCACACACACAGGAACTTTCTGTCACAATAGGAATAAGACTCTTCTGGCAGTTTTAAATTATAATAAATGTATATTGTCACAAGCTTTCATAGTGTAGTGCTCACTTCCTCGGGTGCATGAACTATTACCCCAAATGGCAGATCAGCCTGTTCTTTTTTGAGGCAGTTAAGATTTCCTTCATAGCATAGAAAAAAACAACTACTTGCTGCTGTTTCCAATTTTATAAGCATGAATAGAGCTTTTTTATGTTAATTAGGTGTTTGAAGATACTACTGTGGCATGCTGAGTGTTTCATCTAATACGCTAGAGGAAGAATATTGTCCAAGCACGTAATTTAAAGAGCCTAGGTGAAGTCCTTGAGTTTTCTTTGTAATACTGAAAATCAGGATTGCTACTGCCAATCACTGCAAGAAATAATTCCAAACTAAACAATCCAAGTCTAACTTGGCATAAGGCCATTTCCTATTTTTGGAGCCAGATAAAACTATTTTGAAGTCTTGCTGTTGCCATTTCCTTTGCAATTCATACTGCTGAGCATGACCAGATTCCCCTCTTCCTTCTATTGCATGTCCAACTGATGGAAAATCGACAATAGTTCTATCTATGTAAATGCAGAATCTGGAGCTTGACAATATATTATATGACAGTGATGGTGAACCTTTTCAGCACCGAGTGCTCAAACCAGAATGCGCGCGCGGGGAGCACCGGAAATTCGAAGATAGCTGGCAACGGCACTTGTGCCCACAGAGAGGGATCTGTGTGCCACCTCTGGCATGCATGCCATAGGTTCGCCATCACGGTTATATGACATTTACATTTATAGCAGCAAGGATGAAATGCCCCTAATACTTTTCTGCCATATAAAAGGTTTAAAGCAGGGTTTCCCAAACTGGGACATGTCCTTCTTTTGAGAAGATACAGACAAGAGTTGAGGGCAGGTGTGAAGAACATTTTAGTTACCTTGTTATAATAAATCCACCTTTCCCAAAGATTCAAGATATGGCTTTCATTGTTCATTTTGGATTGTTAGGTAAAGTGTGTACATTAAGTTTACATAAAAGGGAAAAATGAAGAGATTCCTACAGATGAAAGTGTAAATAAAAATATATTAGAATGTGCAGAGATGGATAGATTAACACTTAAAATTAAGGAGAAGGAAGAAACAGAATATTTTTTAACATGGGATTCGTTTTACAAATGGTTAGCTAACAGAAACAGACGTTAGAAAGTCTAAGGTTTATGAAAATGATTAATTATATAATGAAGGTTTATTAGTATGGATAAGCAAATATTATTATGTGATTATTATCAATGCTATGAATATTATTGCTATTACTATTATTTCTCAAAATTAACTGTACCCAAATAACACACTGTTCATATAGATATTGATTTTTTATCTTTACAAAAGAAAAATGTATAAATAAAATATTTTTAAAAAGATTATATAAAAGGGAGCTGTGATGGCAAAAAGATTAGTAACTCCTGGTCTAAAGGAATGCCTAAAGATTAGGCATTAATCCAACAAATCTAAATACCATATGCAGGATAATGCCTTTAAATCTAAGGTAATGCCATATGAAAAAAAAATGTCAGTGAAGACAAACTAAATGCGTTTTATTGTATTTCTGTTTTATTTTTCTTCCACTCAACAAAGGAAGCAGAATAATTCTTACTTTTTCGTATAGAAACTCAACTTGATTGTATTCTGTTTAGAGCAGACATGACTGACAGCACACTGGGTAATAGCGTATGCAGCCTGAAAATGTTATTGTTTCATACTAATGATATGATATATTGCTTTTTTATTTGTGTTTACAGCTGTTAAATAGCATTAAAATCTTCAGAAACGGTGAGAATAGAGTTGAAGATTATTGATTTCAATTTGACATTAATGCATAAAGCTTAGAAGAGATTTTTTTAAAGAAACAATAACCACTATAAATTCTTGGTTGTTAGAATAAGTAGACAAGAATTCTTGCCTATTTTATAAGACTACTAAACAAAGAAAAATATGTTTTTTCTTTCTTAGTAGCTCTTTTTTTGCTGAGAACACTGCAGAATAGTGATGGAATCCATTATGTCAGTTGATGCAGTGAATGAGTGTAGAATCACTCATTCTTTCTCTCTTTCTGGAAACACTTTCTCTTTTCTTTATTTCTCTCTCTCTTCTTCCTTTCATTTGCAGGTTGCTGGAACAAAACGTCAAATTGTTCTTGCCAGTGGTGCGACCGGTCAGTTTCTTAGGTCAGGCCAAGGGTAGCACTTCATTTTCTTTCTACTATTCTACAATGTACTTATTTGTGCCTTCAAGGAAGCATTCACTGGACAAGTCAGTTTTAAGTTTTCTTGGCAGCATTTTTCAGAAGTGGTTTGCCATTGCCTGCTTCCTAGGGCTGAGAGTAACTGGTCCAAGTCACCTAGCCGGCTTTGTGCAATATCACTGGTTACATACATTCATACCAGAAAGTCACTGGTTAAATAGGGCTATTCATATTCAATGACTTATACAGATACTTAGCCTATCCAGCAGTTAGCCATTAGACACTTGCTCCAACTGCTCCAGTTATTCTTTTCAGCTGTGACCTGCAATTATCAGAAATTATCTATTTCTGTCAAAGGGTTCGTCTGTTAAAATATTGCAAGCTATTTAAGTCTTCTGCAAAAATTCTTTTCTTTCTTGTCATCTATTGTGTGATTCTTTCCTGGATTTGATTAGAAAATTATATATGTTATATCTTTTACCAAACCACTAAAAACTAACTGATAAGCAATTGTACTGTAATGTCACCAAACTTGGTTGAAAGGCATCAGATTAAATAGATTAACCTAGCAGAGTAAAAAAAGATCAAAAGTTCTTTTGTGTGTCTCTCTCTGTACAGCCAGAATGAGACAGTGAGGATGAATATTGTTATAGTTAATATAAATATACAAACTAACTCTATTGAAACAGCATTATGCATATCGGCTGTGTGTGAAATGAATATGTCTTTGATTACATTTGGTACCCTGGCTAAAAATAAATGAGGTACAATGACTGTTTCTTTCCACTTAGTTTTATTTGTCATCAGACATGCTAGAAAACTTAAAATAAAGTGTACTTATCAGAATGTATGCCTTAGGGCAAGTCACAGAGTTTCCCAACATGTTTGTCTGGAGTTACTAATGGAACTGTTTCTCGTGAAAGGGTCTCACGTATTCCCCTTTGCCCACCCACCATGTGCTCAGTTAATTTCAGTTTTTATTTGTATAAGAAACAACATTGGATTTCATTATATATTTAAGGTGCCTAGAGACCATTGGCTGAAAGGAATCTTATTCTCTTCAAAATTAAATGCTAAAATTACAAAATGCAGTTTTGAGTATGTTGAAAGTAGAAAGCTTTACTGTGAATTTGAAACTATTCCTTCTCTCCTGATAAAAAATGCTTTTTGGTGCTCGTGAAACTTGACAGCAATTGCTTACAGCTGCCTAGTTTAACTTTTATTTAAAGAACTCAATTGTGAGCTTTTAAAATTAGAATTGTATCGTACATTAAAGAATACTATGTTTATTTCTGAGGAAATAACTTTATTACCATATATTCAGTCAAAGTTTGGGTAATTTTTGCTTGTTAGTTTTAGTTTTACTTACATTCATTATATTCAAAGCTATTGGAAGCTTACGCATGGATTTAGATCAAGGCAAGGGACCATAATGGAGTTTATAGTTTGCTGTCTTTTTAAAATAAAGGAAAAAATGAAATATTTTACAGTCTATAACACAGAAGCCAGCAGTGCTTATCTTCAGTACTTATTCATATTTAAGATTATAATGCAACATTAAGGAACGCACAGTATGTAAACATCTTTCAAAGTTGAATTTAGATCTAATCAAACTCAGAGAAGACTTACAGAATTCTACCTAGCTTGTTGTGGCTACTAATTCCAACTGTTTTAAATCCTTTATTTCTGATTTGATTTCTCAAGAAAGTTCCATGTCTCATTTAGTCTTTAAGAAAATCAGTTCTAGAATGTTGGTATCATCACTTCCCACTTTTTATCAACTTAGCAAGGTGCTTCTCATATCACAATTGCCTCAGAAAAAAAGGTCACATCAGAAAGTGGACAATTATCAGATTTTCAAATAAGCCTTCTATAAATGGACTATGTATAAATGAATTTTTTAGTCACTGGAATTATAGTTCCAGAATTTTTTTCCTCTAATGTCTCTGCCTAGTTCTAAAGAAAGCTAAGGACAGAAAATCCATATCCATTCCTTTAAAATTATCATACCTGAAGGCTAAACAAGACAAGAACTGTCAAAGGCATGAACAAGCTGTTGCCTTTTTAAAACAACAGCATCTCTGAAAGGCAACTACAGAATATTTATCACTTTTGGGGGGTCAGCCATGTGTCCAGTTTTAGAAATAATAGTCCTATTGTTGAAGGCAGTCTTGTCCAAGCTTACTTGAAAGTCTCTAGATGAACATAAAGTAACTTTTTAATATCTGGCACCTGGATGACAGACAGAGCAGACAAAAAATTATCTGCTGGCCATAGTTTTTCCACTACAAAGCAATATGTTAGAGTTATATTTATATAACATTAATTATGAAATTTAAATATCAATTAACATTTTAAAGTTACTTTAAGAAAGGCTAGTCATTTGATGCAAAGAGTTTGCCTTTATCCTTTTATAACCTTGCTCCAGCGAAGCATGAAAACTCATGCCATCTTCTTAACAAAATAACAAAAAGTAGAAACATACATTTCCGTGAACAGATGAAATCACTCACAAATTAGTAACATGTGCTCTAATTTTCTTTTCCTCTAAAAATTACATGTAGAAACAATAGTACAGCAGATAAACAAAATTTGGTATTGTATTCTTTTATTTATTGCAGCTATGGATTCTTTCTGTGGGACAGGTCACAGCAGAAATGATGGGTGGAGGCTGGAATTAATCAGACAAATCCTGCAATGATACTTGATCACGGAGAAATGTATTTTAATGGAGGTTTTTGTTGTTGTTCTGGCTTATTATAGAAATAAAATATAACTATATAAAGCATTGTTTTTTATGAGTCAAATAAAAAGCAGACAAGTTTAGTAAATCAAATAATATAATATCTACATTTCCTTACTTTATATGCACAAGACTATATTAAATATTTAAATATAATTTTATGTTCCATCAGTCTGTAAAACACATTAGAAAAACATTTTCCTATATAGTAGAAAGCTACTAAATCAAAATGAAATTTCTGTCATTGTTCTACTAAATTCAGTGCTACATTTTCTATCTTCTGAATTTATATTACACAGAAATGAAATATCCTTTGGGACAATGTAAACTCTAGCCTTTATTATCTTACAGCTTTAGTCAATGTTTATTAATTTGAGACTCAACATACAAAGGAGAATGATTCTAATAAACATATATGATCTGAATATGTCCATTCACAAATTAAAGACCCTCTTCCTTCTTTGAAGACAGACAGATCCAATGGAGGCTTACACTAGAATAAAATGGATGGGTCACTGATGCTGTTGCTCTTGTCATGTACTGTCACAAAATGGCTAACAGTTAGATTATTCATTCACAGACTGGTGAAGCTGATGAAGATAAGGAAGCTTCCTACAAATCTAAGTAAAGAGACAGGGCTTTGACCTTGGAAAATATACCAAGTCACATAAACTCAGAGGATTCCACCCACCCACCCCCAATTCATTGTAAACAGGTAATATTGTAACTAACCAGCTTCTGAATTCTGAATATATAGCTGAAAAACATACTTCCTGGGACTGTGGACTCTCTGTCCTTTCATATACTCAGTACATCTAAACCATTCGGACTAACTCAATTTTTCTTTCATGAAAGCTAATTGTTCTGGTATTAGAATAGGAGTAAGGATACTCAGATTCCTGTCTGAGTGCAGCTGACATATCTTGCAGAGTTGTTAGGAAGACAGGAGTATTATTATACTGCATGAACTCCTGAACGAAAGGCACAATGTAAATTGAATACATAAACGAAAAAGTATTCTATTGTCTTCTTGTTAATTCTAGGGCCATCTATGTGGTGGCTGGGAGAACATGATTCAGATACTCTGTCCAGATTGTTGAAGTTGTGGAGGCCCCGAAGAAGGTCCTCTCAGCTGTAGCTTTCTTGTTCTAGAATAGCTTGTCTCTGTCTCTGCTCTACCCTCAGCAGAGCAGATCAAAGAACATAGTTCTTTCTCTGTTGTGTCATTTCAGTACAGCATTAAGACAGTGTAAGCATGTAAATAAGAATCAGGGCTTCAATAGCATTCCTTGAACTGTTATATTTTCTATTTTGATCTCCTACAGATACCACTAGTTTCAATATACAAATATGATATATAAAATTTTAAAAAATTGATGGGCAATAAAGATTACAGATCCAAAGAAGATCTTTTTTGCCATGTTATGAATGTTCCTTCACTTGAGTCATCAGATCTGATGACCTCAAAATGCACTTTTAAAAATTTGTTTATTTATTATTTATTAAACAAATATATATGGTCACCTAACTCACACACGGTGATTCTGGGTAGTGTAGAACAATAAAAATCCACAAATATCTAGAGTAATCATTCTTTATCTCTTTATAAAGGCATGCGCACAACAATAAATATTTAAATGATCAATTCTAAAGTCCTTTAACTTAGGAAATTCGGATGCAGAAGATATATGTTGATAAGAAGAATCACTTTTAAAAAAATAAACGCAAACAAATATTTTATAATAGTCTAACAATACAGCATATTTGCCTCTTCTACCTTTATTTTTCAGAAAATGCACAGAGCTACAAAATGGTAGCATTCCATCTATTTTGTTAGAGATATCTTGTTGGTCCTTGACAGCCTTATCATGTCAACTTTCTGCAGTAGCATAGTTTTCAACAAGGAGAAGAATAAGTATAAAACTATGCTTCCTGTGGGTATATTTTACTATGGTAGATCCTGGGGGATGATTTGTTATTTCTGTCAGATCAAACAAAGAGATAGGAGAAGGAAATAAAATACAATAACCAAAAATAAAGCAGCTGGAAAAAAAACAACAACCCAAAATCCACTCCAGCCAAAACTTTATGCTAGGAAAAGTCATCAAAATATAGTGAATATCAAACATCTTCAAAATAAACAAGTACTGTACAGAAAATGTGCTTTCAAGATGTCTATAAAAATCAACTGTCAAATGTTGCTAATTTGTTGAGTAACTCTCTCCCACCCCTTCCATTGCTAGTGTGGCTGGATCTTTTTTTATTAGGGAACAAATAAAATATGACATTTCCAAACCTTCATAAATGCCCCCCAAGAGTTCTAAGTGGATAAATAATACTTTCGCTTCCTTTTAAACTCACAATAGTACTCTGCGAATTAGATGAGTCAGGAGATAATATACAAACCAAAGTCAGTGTGTATAACTGAGTATGGATTCAAATCAATCTCACAATCATAATGAAACATTTTATTACCCCAGTGATGGTAAACCTGTGGCACGGTGCCACAGGTGGCACACGGAGCCATATCAGTGGGCACATGAGCTTTGCCCTAGGTCAGCTACAGCGTGCATGCATGCATCGGCCAGCTGATTATTGGGCCTTCTAGGCCCACTGGAAGTTGGGAAACAGTCTGTTTTTGGACTCTGGAGGGCCTCCAGTGGGGTGGGGAAGGCCCGTTTTTTGCTCTCCCCAGGCTCCAGAGGCTTTCTAGGAGCCTG
>JANHFK010007674.1:74121-85903 GCA_036250565.1 Sibynophis collaris | reverse complement strand
TTCCTCTCAACCTCTGCTAATATATTTATAATCTTTCCTTTCTCAACACTTAAGCTTTATCTGTAGATGAAGAAAAGAAACCAGGGAAAATTCATGAAAGGTTGAAGAAAGCTTTCCTTAAATTAGAGAAAAAATTAGATCTTTCTCCAATTCCTTCTTATTGTTTTTGTCTAGAATATATAATTTTCAAGCTATGTATTAAGCTACTATATGGATAGTATAGCATTGCATAATTGAAATATGATACATCCCACACCACTTCACTTGATAGTCTCTTTATTGCACGTTTGCTAGGCCTCTACTCCTACTCAGAAATCAGTAGTAATTATTCTTAAAGACCCTCCACAAATTACTTCCATATAGGAATGTGAATATCCTAAAATATCTTAGGTGCTTCTACCTAAACTAAAGCATTTTCAGTTTCAGTAGGTACTATTTTTAATATTTTTTTAAAAAATCTTGCTTTATATTAAAGATATAATAAACATACTTCTGTTTGCCATGAATACTTCCAAGGCCGTATTCTGAAGAAGGTAACGTCTTGAGAAAACCGCTCGAATTTCACTGAACATCCATTTTCCATGAAGGCCTTCTGTATAAGCAAGGACCTTTACAATAAAAAGGATACATATTGATTGCTGTTTTTGTGATCTTGTAATACAAACATTTTATTTTCCTAAGGAAATGGCATTGTGTGACAACCGGGTTTCACTATACCATATAAAATTCAAATTCTCCATTTCCTGTATATTTCCTTCTGATTCTTTCTAATTCTTCCTTCAATGTCTCAAATGTGTTTTTCTGTAATTAGTATTACATGGATATTAGCAAAACAAGTAACCCAGGAATAGGTGCAATAGAGATAGGTTAGTTGTGTCATCATAATTTTTTACCACCTTTACTTAAGTCTCCACTAAGTGGGCAAACAATTATATTATGTCAAAAAAACTAGCAACAAGGACTAGTAAGTATTCATGAAGTTTCCCAGCTGCATAGATGCAGCAGAAAGTATATATCCAAATAATATTTTACTTTAAAAACCTGCTTCTACATCACCTTTGCTTGAGCATTAACTCATCTTTGATCATACCATTCATTAAATAGATGGTAAAATAAAAATTAAATATAACATATTTTTCGGAGTAAAAGAAGCTCCAGACTATAAGATGCACCTAGCTTTTTTGGGGAGGAAAACAAAATAAATCTGCCTCTGCCTCCCAGCATCCATCCGGTATTCATCTGGCCTGTTTGCCACGAACTGTTTGCCGTAGCCGTTCGCTACGGCTCATTCGACATGGCCGCCTATTTGCTGCCGCAGTCTGTTTGGCACAGCAGCCCATTTCCAGCACAGCCCGTTTGGTGCAGCCGCCCATTTGCTAGTGCGGCCGATTAGGTGCAGCCCATTCCATGCAGTCCATTTGCTATGGCCCATTCACTGCTGTGGCCCATTTGGTGCCACCACATCCCGTTCACCGCAGCCCATTTGCCGACGCTACTGCCCGTTTGCTGTGGCCTGTTCAGCATGGCAGCCTGTTCGCTGCCACAGCCTGTTCAGCGAAGCCCATTCGGCGAGGCTCATCTACCACAGCCCATTTGCTACGGCCTATTCGCCGGTGTGGCATGTTTGGTGTTGCCACAGCCTGTTTGCCGCCACTACTGTCCATTTGCCATGACCCATTTGCCACCACAGCCCTTTTGCCACCGCCACTGCAGCCCATTCCTCACCGCCACTGTGGCCCGTTCCCCACCGTGGCCTGTGGCCCATTCCCCACCGCTGCCATCACATGTTCCTCCCCACCACTGTGGCCCGTTCCCCACCACGACCCATTCTGCAACAACTGATTAGCGTCGCACCAACCTCCCTCCTCCTGCCACAATATTTGCTGTATAAGACGAACCAATATTTTCATCCACTTTTAGGGGTGGGGGGAAAGTGTGTCTTATAGTTCGAAAAATACGGTACATTGCAGGAAATGTTTTACTTCTTGCAAACAGTGAGATTCAAATGAAAACATCTGCTTGGGTAACTACCGTACTTAAAATAAGCATAGTCAATATTGCCTGGCTATTTCTATAAAAAGTTCAAAAGCGAACCATGTATAATTGGTTCTTAATTCATAATGGCAAAGGATTTTTTCCAGTGGACATGTCAATCTGCCCAAGAATAATGCAAATGGCCATACACTGAATTAAGCCACTAGTGCAAAGACATGGCAATATGTCCAGGTGCTTATACAGAGAATATAGATAGTAGGGCATAGCTGCTAAAGATGTCGCCCTTGGAGATCTAGGTCTCCAATCCTTCCTGTAACAGTTATTTTAACCATTTCAAAGCCCAACACTTGGTTTCTGCATACTACCTGCCAGAAACAGGTAAGAGAGAAAAGATTACATTTAATCACTGTTTGATCTGTGTTTGGATGGTATCTGCCAGATATTTTTCTCAGCCACATGTGAGAAGACAACTCACAGAATGACCTGCTGGTTTTGCAAGGCTTGATCATTGGTAATATATTATTAATAGAACCTAAGCAAAACGTAATGATACTTAATTCTATAGAAAATGTTAACTAAACAACTAATGAGGAGAAGAGTGGAAAGTAGATCCTTAAGAAAACTAGACTGGCTAACCAGAACATAGCCCAGGACTATTCCTGCAACTTTTGATTGCAGATCTAATTGAAACCTCTATTATCATCAAATAACAGAATAAAATATTATCACTATTAGCCACTCTAAGTCTTTCAAGGGCTTAAATGATCTGCACATATGAATAAATATATTCTTAAATTGTATGGCTTTAAGACTGATAGTGCCACTTAAAGTAAGTATCTCACTTCTGACAAAGAGGAAGCAACAGTCCTAACCATTGTTTTATTCATTTATTTCTTATGATTTCTGACAACTGTGTGCTCTCAATGTTTTGATGTCTATATTTTATGTATCAGTAGCAACTCTGAAAGTTAAGGCCCCGCCAAATAACGAAATTGCTTTTTGATTTTAATTAAATTTGCATGCACCGCTGTAAGTTTATGAAATTACTGAAATCATTGAGCAGCCATCAATGAAATAAAACCAGAGATTATTTGGTACTTGTGATCAGTTAAAGAGTCTTCCTTCCTTTCTGTCCAATTATTAGTCAATATCAGTTTCATTGCTGATTTTCACTCCCTTGTGAGTATTTTCTGCTGTTGACAAATAAGAGTATTTTGTGGAAATGGCTAAAGAGGGGTTTCTTATCTGATGTACACATCTTCAAATAAAGTAGGATTCACACACTCATGAGAAATGCTAAAATCAAGCTAAAAATAATCCTGATATCTAATCTTTAACTTTCTAACATCCAGCTGGATTGCTTTTTCAGCAATCTTTCAGAGAAAAATCCAACACATGCCAGATGACAATTGTAAACTAATCCCTTTCCTGCTTTTTATTTCTTTCTATGAATTGCAAAGCAAGGTCCAAGAAACAGCCTCTGATGCATCCCAAGTCCAGTACATGCCTTTCAAATCTAATCAAGAGGGTGTAAAAATGTATATAGAAAGATGAAAGTACCTTTGCCTTTGTAACATATGGCGTAGTAAAAAAAAAAAAAAAGCAGGAAAGGCTGAAAGAGATGTTCCATAGGGGAAGGTTAAGTTTGATGCTAATGCTTCTTTAAAATGGTGACAGTCTGGAGAAGTGAAGCCTTGCTGCGCTGCTTTAATTTCTCCCTGGAATAGCTCTCTCCCAACCTTCTGCAGCACATCAAAGTCTCTGGAGCTCAATTAAAATTGGATTATATTGAAATGCTCTATCTGTGGGACTACGGGCTCACTAACACTTTTCTTTCCGTAATACTCCAGATGACAGTTGGCCATCCCAATTTAAACAGTTGTCATAGAGACCACAAACTAAAGCAGCAGTAACTAACAATACAAAGGAAAGGTAAGTGCTTAGATTTCTATGAATGGAGGGCTTGGTTTTCAGCTGCACTAGATAGAGGCAAGCCATTAAACCCAGCCAGCATAAAAGGCTGTAATATGCCAAGCTGCTTGGTGGAAACAAGCAAAGGAAATGATTCCAGCAAGGAATTTCATTTGTATCTTGATAGACACCAATACCTGACAAGTGTTTTGCATGTGACCATTTTTACACTATGTAAAATATTCAGAATTAATAAACTCTCTTTATGGATCAGTGCTAAAGCTAGTATAGAGGCTAGAATATATCAGTCACCAGTAAATTAAAAAAGTCAATAATTATTTTTTAATTACCAGCTTAATATGATTTCTATAATGACTGGATCTAGCATTTCAAGAGGGATTATTATTTAACAAATAGAGGGAAAATTTGCATGGATATGAATGCATAAAATGGAAATGTCTTTGTAGACTTGCATGGAAATTGCAATATAACAATACCAAGACCATTTTAATAATTATATTAATAATCTATGCATGAAAATTAAGAAGCTTTTACAGTAGCTTATTTTGTGATATTTGAGATTAGCCCATTCCTTAGACTCAGTTCAATTACTATTTTATTCAAATAAGACAATGCTGATGACATGCAATAATAATCAATGGAACTAATATATCTTATTAAGAAATTATAGTTATTAAACTATGCCATATAAATGATCAATTCTGAAAAGTAAATGCATTTTGACTAATTTTGTACTGTCTCAAACCTTACAATAAAAATAAAAAATAAAAAATTTGTCTCTTTCCAAAAAAGTAAAGTACCATTATGAAGTCAGTTTAAACTTTTAGCAAGACACATGTCAGCAGTGTTGTGGTAATCATACCATATTTTCTGATAAATGGTATATTTTTGAATCATAAAAAAAAAATCAACTTTTTTTTAAATTGGCTTATTGAGAACTCAAGGTTTTCCTTCCCTTGTCATTATGCTGATCACCATGGAAATGAACAGTTATTCCTAGTTTACTGTATGACTCTATTTTTCTTTATGGCTCTGATAAGCATGTTCTATGCCTCTCATGGGGGAAGCTATGTTAGGTTTTTGAAACAGCAACAAGGCAAACAGCACAAAGTGCAGGCCAAAGGCGAAGGAAACAAAAATGTGTCACAAATTCTAAAAACTGCACGGATCAAAATTTGTCAAAACAAGAACTAGGTTTAAACCAACAAGAAAGGCCCCAGCAGCTTTATTTATTTATTTTATTTTAAGCCCAGCTGTAGAAAACACCATCTAATGAACCTGTCTGGGGCTGCTGTCCCCATCCTGTCAGGCATGTCAGGAAATGACAAGCACTGGGGACAGTCCGCCGCCAGTCATAGACAGGCCTGCCAGCTGGAGAGTTCAACCCCAATCTAATCACACTACCAGAAAATAACTTTCTATGCTTTCAACCTGAAAAGATGGGCTCAACGAAAAAAAAGAAATAGTGTCAGGAGCTGAAACAATGCTATGCCATTTAATTACAAATTGTTCTCTGGTGAGAAATGTTAAAAGGAAGCATAGCTAAATATATTCCACGCTATTCCAGATTAATCAAATTTTCAGTTAAGACGATTGTAGATTTTTCTAAAATAATAATAAAGATTGATCAAAATACTGTGGTTCCCCAAAAATAAGACCCAGTCTTATATTTTTTTTGAACCCTGAAATAAGTGCTTGGCCTTATTGGCATGCTCTCAAAAGCCCGATTGGGCTTATTATCAGGGGATGTCTTATTTTGGGGAAACAGGGTAATAATAATTAAATAATAAATAATAAAAAACAGCTTTCTAACAATCTGTTTCTTGGTCTTTATTTTATTTTATCTTGAACTTTAATTCACTTTATTTATTCATCAAATTTAGATACCGCCTAGCTCATTCTCACTGAGATTCTGGATGCTTTACAGATAAAAGCATAAAAATCATATAAAAATACAATGCATCAATAAAATGGGAGCTAGATGAAAAACAAGGATGAAAAAATTAAAAGTTAAGAAGGCGGCATTGGGGGGGAGATCTTCAAGGTGCTAACCCCCCCCCCCCAGGGTTGTATGCCATCCTGTGCCCCATGCAACGGACTCTCAAATTGTTCATGGAATTTATAGTTCAATACATTTGGACAGTGTTACAGATTAGAGCTGCTCTATTTAAAAAAAATTGTAATTAAACAAATAGTAATAAGTGGAAATTAACTTATTGACAATCAATGAAAATGTCATGAAAAACCAATGTACCTTACCTAAAAAAAATTATCAACAAAATAAATTGCAATTATTAAATTGCATTATGTATTCACAAAGAATTTTATTTTATCTTGCTTTTACTTAGATTAAGGCTACAAATAGTATATAATAGAATATGCTACCTCCAGTGGTGGGCTCTGCCAGTTCAGACCAGTTCGGGCGAACTGGTAGTTCTGACCAGTGGCTGGGCCTGCTCACCTGCCCTGGCGCTATCACGTCCTATATAATTGCTGGTTTTTTGATGCCGCGCATAAACTTACATTTTCAGTTCTGGGTGAACCGGTTGTTACAATATGTGACGCCTACCTCTGGCTACCTCTAGTATATTTCCAGAAAGATGTCTTAAGGACAATTTAGAACAAAAAGAAAAAAAATGAGCTTGCATAATCTGCAGAATTACATACCCAAATTTTAGTAGTAAACTGTAAACTCTTGATGTATGAACACTTGTCTAACCCCCCCCCCCCAAAAACCAAACATGTTTGCAGCTGGTTAGTATTTGAATGATACTTGACAGCATCAAGAAATACTGCACTAGGGCTATGGGCTAAATGAAAGGAAGACAATGACAAAATACTCCCATAAACCTCATTGATGTGTTTATGAAATCACCAAGATATAAAGTGAACTTGAATCTGTACTCACCTTTTGTTACAAAATACAACCCAAACTACACTCCTAATGTTTTATGATGATAATTGTACTATACACAAGCATGAAGCAGTCCTTACAAATGCTCCAATATAATTAAGGAATTATGTTTCAATATTTTTTATTCTGCCCTATCAAATACTGAGGCAGATTCAGTATAATGCTCAACTTTAGTTTTATGTAACCATGTAAATGATTTAGGCATCTAGCTTTAAACAAGTTTGTTGAGACCAAACAGATGCAATCAGTGATTGGGTTTCCCAGGTTTTCACCCCCCTAAAGACGATATGAGGAAAAGGAATGGAGAACTGATCCTTGAGGAAATATTTAACACAATCCTTCACACTATTATTATCTGAATTTATTCTTTTTCCATGCTGCTAAGGGCCATGCTAATGGCAGGAGGGGACTAGGCTGTGCTATTGTTATGTATGCTTTTTTCACCCCAAGGAAGACATCATTACAGCTTGGAGGGGGTAGTGCTAATTAAATATTGAGGTATTTTTCACCTTGGTATGTACTGTTATAATAGTCACAATTTTAAAATGTCTATTCCCTTCCACAAGTGAAATAGTTAGGGTTTGAACATTTGAACATTACGTAGTCAATGTGGGATAGGATTGAGTGGAGGGTGCAACAGTGACTGAAGTAGTGATCCACTGAGGTTCCATAGTTGGGGAGAATTATGGTTTTCAACCTCTGATTCCGAAGTCCTAGTCTAACTTTATACCCTATATCCATGATGGCAAACCTATGGAACACGTGCTGGAAGTGGCATGCAGAGCCATCTCTCCGGGCATGCGAGCCATTGCCCGTTGCTCTTCTGGGCTCCGGTGCACCGGCCAGCTGGTCTTCACACACGTGGGAATGCCAGAAACTGGAAGAGCAACCACCTTGTGCATGCATGCGTACCAGCCACCTGGTCTTCATGCGCACTGGGTAGCTGCTCTTCCGGTTTCTGGCATTTGGTGCCAAAAAGTGTTGTTCACCAACACTGCCCTATATGACATTGACTTTCAGTAATTTCCTCTGAAAAATGAACAGCTGATAGGCAGTATTCCGGGAGGCTGATCTGCTGTTTGCCGTTTGCTGCAAGGAGATAAATTGCTGGGAGGCAGAGGCCAAAGGGTGGGTGGCGGTGGGTGGGCAGGACTTCAGCAACATTTGCTATATAAGACGCGTAGACATTTCCACCCAATTTTTTTGTGGGGGAGAAAGTGCGTCTTATACACTGAAAAATACAGAATGTCCTAGTCATTTTAATGAAATTAAATACATATAGAATTTTTCCATCCACATAATTGAAAACTTTGAATGCAATTATTATAGTTTACTTTTCACAGTATTGAAACATGATATTTTTTATCACAAATGCTAAGAAATTTGGTCGCAGTAATTGTATAATATTCATTTATAATAATTTCAATTAGTGCTGAGCATAAAGTCATATTTTTGGATTTGAATTCCTCTAACCTCTAGTTACAAGACTTACAGACCAGTCAAATGACACCTAGAAAAATTCTTAATAATGTCCAATGTTTATGTTCTTGCTTGGAAAGATACATTTGCAGAAAATATTTTGTAGGTTGGGATTGTTTTTTGATTGTATTGATAATGAAATCTCATATATTTAGACTTTAGTAAGGCTTTTTACATTGAATGGGTAATTTACCACTATCCAGATATTTTCAAATATAATTATAAGGAATGTGCATGGATTTATTCAAAACATATGAACAGTACCAAATTACCTGTTCATTGGCCAATTTTGAATGTTTGTTTCTTCTTTCTTACTAAAAATGTTACCTCTAAATGCCAATTCCTTGGATCAAGAACTAAAGGTATGCAGAGGAAAACCATCTAGGCTGGAAAGATGTTATTTGACTGACAAAATATGGAATCATGCTGATTATCTACTAGAATTTCCATCAGTAAGAAAGATTAGTTGATATCTAAATAAATAAACATTAGAAGATTAGTAGACCCTGTCTTATTTTTTTTGAACTCTGAAATAAGCGCTTGGCTTTATTTTCAGCGAGGTCTTATTATTTTGGGGCACGTGGAGCAAGATGGGGCTCCTCTTGCCATCTTATCTGATTTCCAGCTCTGTCTCCCTAACCCCAACCAGAGGAAATGATGGGGACCAGCTGCGCATGCGGTTAAATATTTTCGGGGAGGGCTTATTTTCAGGGGCTGCTTATTTTAGCGTATGCACTCAAAAGCCCGATTGGGCTTATTATCAGGGGATGTCTTATTTTCAGGGAAACAGGGTAATTGGGCTTATTATTCCATTCATACACTTTAAATTTCCATTTCTGAGATTCAAAGCTATAAACAAGCAAAGAAGCAATTTGAAAAAAAAATGTTCTGAAATTAGTTTACAGCAGAAACATTTTTTCTATTTCAAAATTACTAATAATATCTGTCAATAGTTGTAAAATCAATGAATGTGATTGAAAAATTGACTATTGGTCAATATGTAACATTGGTACTCTAGAAATAAAATCTTTATGGGTAAATATATACATATCATAATCTAAAATGAAGTGTGGGAATGTATTTCTTCAAGTATTGTAGAATGTCCAGGCATATGACTACAGTGAAGCTCTTCTCAAGCAATTTCTGCTCAGCCAACCTCTGAAAAATAACAGCAGTAATCAAGTTGGGTAATGGAAAGAGGAATTTTGTAAAAAAAAAAAAATGCCATAGTGACCTGAAGGTACATGATACAGCTGCTTTGTTGAAACTAAGGTCAATGGGAAATTGCTAGCAGGATGTAAGATTTATAGGAATGCTTTGTAAATGCAGCACAAATGTATTTGACACAGACAGTATACATGAGATGTTGTGGGCCACTGACAAATTTAGAAAGCTTTTTCACACTATTTTAGAACTTCTCTGCCAACATCACTGTGCTCATTTAGGACAATACTGGTTCTGTCGTGGATCATAGTCCAAAATAGTATGAAACATACACTAAAACCAATAAGGTTAAGAAATGCTTTAGCTTTACTGCTTCTTGGACTCTAGTTTTTACTTGTTTGTTCTATATCCACCTTCCTCTTGCATTGCAGGGATTGTATGGTCTGCCCTATCTGAACTTTGATAGATTTGTCCCAATGAAAATAGCCCTCAGTGTTCTTTCACCTCCAATTAATAATAAAACGCAGTTGTATAAAACAAAATGGAAACAATAAGGAGTAAAAGGAATTTAAAAAATAGTACAATAATTTGTATTTATTTTATATATTATTTTTCAAAGATGAATGATGTGCATAGAATAACCAGCATAAAGTATCATAATATCATTGATCTATCATGTCCAAACTTCTAATGTACTGTTTTGTCGTTAGCTTACATATTGCTATCTAACAGTGGCATTATTCAATTCATTTCATTCATCTAGAAGCAAAGAAAGCTCTGACCTGCTGACCTCAATTTTCACTTAAAGAAACAAATTTCTTTTTGCAAACAAATTCAATTTATCTCCTGTCAACCTTTAGCCTTGGTTTAAAATATTAACTTTTCCCCATTATAGAAGCAATCAGGTTTCTACTGCACAAATTTAGCATTAATCTCTACTTAATAATCTGTTGCAAAATTTACTCTCATTTTATTTAGCAATTACTATACAATAAAAATATTTCATTAGAATTTAGAAGCATTTCAGTAATCTATGTTCCTTGCAACAATATAAATCTCATTTTGAAGATATAACTTTATTTTTATGTATTTCTAACAAAAAGCCCTTTTCAGCCACGTGACAACAATCCATACAATAATCCATAATCTGTACTAGCAATCCAATTTTATATTCTTAAAAGTAATCCCTGGTAAATTCACAACAAGGCTTAATTCCAGATAAATCAGCAGAAGGCTGCAACTTCTCCATGTACAATATAAAAAGTTAAATATTTCAGTTCCATATTTGTACATTTTAGCCAATAGATTTATAGAGCCTTTGTTGCTGCATCAAAGTAAATACAGGATATAGGAGATTGACAAGTTTCAGGACATTCTTTTTTCCCCCTGTAAAGCCTTTGTCGAAAATTTAGCATGTTTGCCTTTTTAAAGGAAAAAAAAAGACTGTTTCCTCAAAATAACCACGTGGTGGTAACTGACTATGAAATTTCTGATAATGGATCTTGGAATGACTTCTATAATTTTGTTTTATTTCAAGGAACCTTGAATTCAGTTGTAGTTCACTGAAAATAAAATTCTCTAAATTGGATTTGAAGATCATTGCCAAGTTAAATTCCAGGATTAAACAATACTAGTAAATACTTAGCTTCATACTTTCTAATTATAGTTATTTTTTTCTTTACTATGTAGGAATCTAGATGTTTGTTTTCATATATTAGATCCTTGAACCAATAGACAAATTAATAGAAAATGAAAAAGCTAAAGTGTTCTGCGACTTTAGAATTTGGACACACTGTGGCTATGTAACATTCAAGACAATATAACAATTATAGATAAGACAGACAAAAAAGTATGGATAGTAGATATGGCAGTTCCTTGAGATAGCAAAATTTAAAAGAAATAACTAGAGAAAAAAATACAAAGAACTGCAATAGAAGTAGAGTGAGGGTGGCAAAAGAAAACTCAAATAATATCCATAGTAGTAGGCTCCTTGGACACAATCCCAAAGTATCTGGAGCACCACTTAAATACTATTGGCATTGACAAAATCACCATCAGTCAATTCCAAAAGGCAGCTTTATGTGGAACAGCTTAAATCCTGCAATGATACCTTTTACACCATCAAACAATATGTGCTTATTCCAAGTCCTTGGGAAAGACTCAATAGGTTGATAAATACATCAAATCCAGTCTAAATATCTGGCCAACTATGCAATGAACCATAATAGCAACCTTTATGGAATAATAAGATTTATTAATTGTAATATAATAATCTTTTTTATGTATAGCATACTAATA
>JANHFK010007674.1:37473-69234 GCA_036250565.1 Sibynophis collaris | reverse complement strand
TCTAATACTTTATTGTCTATGTTTATATATTTTAGGGAGCGATATTGTTGGCGAGGAGCTAACCTTTCCTTTCATGAAGCTGCGATTCTCACTGAAAAATACTGATGAGTCATATTGCACCATGCAAATAGAAGGATGTATTTATAGTATTTATTTATTACAACTGATATGCAGCTTAATCTAAGCAGAACTGTCAACTACTTATCAAATAATACAAACAATAGAATAAAACCAGCAACATAGAGATTATAACATAAACCAGACAATACTACTACTAATAACAACAAATCTTCCTAATCAACATTTCACCAAGGAATGATAACCTCAATGACTGTCAATCATCTACTGCAAGGCAGAAGCTCCATTTTACCAGTCCCAAACAATTTCAGAAATAGCCAGGTCTTAATAATTTTTCTAAATACCAACGAAGTTGGGATGGAGTTTGCAAGGCCCAGTGAGGTGACCCACTTAGTTTACATCCTTGCCTACTTATGGCTGTCTCCCAATTTACTACCTCTATATAATTTCTTAATTATTTCAATTTCTTCATCTCCTACGCCAAAATAAATTACCCACTCTGAATATAGAACAAGTTGCAAGCAATGTAAAAATTTTGCCTCAGGCCTAGGAGAATTTTGCTTGTTTTAACAGACAATATTCAAGTAGATGAAGAAGTAGTCTGACAAGGCAGCCTGTGTTCTAATGTTCAAGCTATCAATGAATTATGGAAAACAATGGGATTCATATTTGGCTAATTATACAAAATTACACAATGGAACTTATGTCTGGATAATTATTCAAAATAAATGATGGTCATTTATCAGTGCCCAAAGAAGTCAAACCATCTCTTTCTGTAATGATTTCCAGGAATAACGCAACAAGCATCTGCTATCAGTGTATAATTTTTTTAAAGAATTATAATATACTGTACATGCTCCATCCTTTTTATTCTATAAAGCATTCTTAATGTTTATTTATTTATATTTTGTTTTTGTTATATTTAATATAACTTTGGGAGGCACTTTGCAAGTGATATTACTGAAGTTAGTAATATTAGTCCAAAATTTGTGCCATGGAAATAAGTAACAGACATAAGCAATAGCATATAAGAAGATAAGTGGCCATTCCTTATGTCCAGTTGAATTAAATTAGAACTCTGGCTTTCCTGTTTATCTCCTCTACACTCTCTAAGTGCTTTCCAATGAATTTCCTATCCTAATAACCAAAATATTAGGACAAAATGAAAATTAGAGGAATATTTCTCCGGAGTTTGATTATCCAGCTGCACCTTTTGTAATAGAGGTAAGTATTCTTGAGAACTGATAGAGGTTCTGGAATTGCAGACTCAGAAATTACTTTAGTTTATATTACTAATGTTAAGAGAAATGCATTTATTCAAGGTTGCTATCATACAAAAGCAAGTAGAAAGATATTCAGGGCAATTTTGACATTATTCCTTTTAAAAGATTTATTTTCCTTTAATAGCAGAGATGGTAATTTATTACTTACAATACGAAAATGCTGGATGGGGTCATTTAATGGAAAGAGTATGGTATCATCGATATGTGATGATGCCCAAGTATATATCTCCACCCCAAGCTCGATAAGTGATGCTCTTACAGATTCTGTCTGTAAGTACCTTGGAGGCTGAGGGTCTGGATAGGGAGGAACTGATTTCAGCTCAACCCTGGTGAGGTGGAGTATCTTTGGATTTTTGGCCCCTCCAGGGTCTGGTGAAATCTTTGACTCTGTATGGAGCTGCATTTTCTCCGACTGAGCTAGTGCTCAATTTGGCAAACCTACATTTGGGGATCCTCCTGGATTCACAGCTCCTGGTCAGGGAGCAGGAAAAAGCCATGCCTAAGGGATAGACTATAATGTTGCAATTCTTACTATGCAAATTTATTATTTTATCAATGACTATTAGCTATTTTTACTATATATCCATTATCAACATCTATCTCTCATTAAAATAAGGGAGAAAAACTGTTTTGTTTTGTGATTTGTCAATAAATACCTTTATTGACACAATTGTATCAAAGTGCTGAAATCTGATGAAACTCATATTTATAACACAAAAATATGCAGGGCTCAGAATAACAAGGGAAACAAACATTGGGTAATAAATAGGAACTCTTTTTTCAAATAAATAAAAAGGTAAAACTAAATTGAAATGAAATATGATAAGACTGCTTTTCTGGGTGTACCCTTACATTCCACTTAATTGCAGTGGGACTTATTAATGTCTGGGTTCAAGACTGCAACTTCGTTTTTATTCCTAGAGCAGACTTTGGTTCTTTAGGTCAAGAAAGGGTGAGGTAGGGCAACAAAGCTTGCCTTACTAGTACTCATGGATAAATAAAGGCCTTAGTTTTCTAGGCTGTCAATCCAGATCTAAATTATTCCTATTTCTGTTTCTTTTTCACACACATAAAGCATTAAAAAAGGAATGCCAATGCTAGAAATGGGCTGAGGGGTGGTAACCCTAAAATTAATGAAAAAAATCTGTCAAAGTAATAAAATAAATGTTATCTATTACCACAGAAGAAGTTATAGGATCTATTTTAATATCTATTTCCTTGTCTGTAAAAGTATATTAAACATAAGATACACAAGGGTAATTATTAGCAGCATAGAAAATTGATAACAATTCTACAAATTGCATAATTCTTCCTATTTTCTTTTGCAGAATATTCCTTTTACAATATTCTGATTATACATACAGCACATGTATATGTTAAGAACTATTTGTTATTCCAATGAAAATGATGCAGCTTCAATCATATATTTCTTTTAAAAAATGTTAGGGATACTACCAGTAGAAAGAGAATATTACACAAACTAACTAAAGATTGATTTTGCATGAATCGTTGCTATGAGATAGACATGAAAAAACATTAATTTAAATAAATATGCCCTCCAAAAATATATTTAGTTATTTTAATATATATATATAGGATCACCCTATATAAACATAAATAAGCCAAATTCAAAATTCACATTGATAGGTTTAATAATAAGTATCATACAACATCTATATGGCATTGTCAATACTATCTAGTGATAATTCTCAATTTTCACAAGAAGGATAACTTTCGGCATTACAATTCTTGCTGAATTACAAACCTACCCTATTGGCTAGAACTGTGGCTTGTTGAAGTTCAGCAGCACTTCACGTCTGCCCATTTCTACTGTAATGTCCTGTCAATATTTTTTCCTATACATTTACTTAGCACTGTGCTACATGGGTGTCAATTCACATGGTAATGTAATCTATGGAAGGCAAACCTCTGGATTTAGATTTGGGACACTAAATACATCACTGTGTGTGTTGGGTTCTTTCTCAATTTCTTTATCAAGAGAGAAGCAAAAGGGGATTAAATTTCAAGTTTAACTGAAGGGATTATTCCTGTATAGTAGTGTGTCATTCATCTTCTAGCCACAGATGTCTATTACTGACCACAGTGATGTTAAAAATGATGAAACGTGCACAATGTGCACATTGTGATACACAATGTAACCTCCCTTATTTCGTACTTGTGCTGCCATGTCACATGTATATTTAAGGGCGGAGTTTGCATTCCAATATTGTTTTGCATGTTTTATTCCTTGCCCTCCTTTGCTTTCCATTGCTGATGTTTATGTTCTCACAACGCCTGTAAAAAAGGAATGCTTACACTTAAATTAATAAACTAATCACGGAATATTTCTAATTTTATCAGAACTGCTAATAGTGAATATAAAAGTGTGCATTTTAATTATTAAGGACCATTCCTTTTTTTAATCTATTTTTTTAAATTAATGATATTTGACTGACAGATCTTTTCTATGGTCAGTTCAATAGTAAACAGGCAGTGTTTGTAAAATATATTATTTCTAAATATAACTATGATAGTAGTTAGTATCTGAGATGCTTTGTTCAGGAAGACATTCCTTTTAATGAATTTCTTAGCATTAACTGCTATTATTAATCAAATGTTTATACCTTCCAGATTATAGAACTATCATAGCATAAAAATATCCATTGGAGACTTTAGTGGCAAATACATGTAAATGTAAATATTCCATTATTTGAAACAATTGAAGTTGGGTGTGCAGTAACAATATTTTGAACCTATCATTAAATATTATTTTATTTATTCAAACTGACTAAATACTCTATCCACATTAACATTAATGTTGAAACACATTAGCGCCTGGGTGATGATTTTACAGAAACCACAAAATTCAATCCAACCCTGTTTAAGCAAAAGCAAAAGACATAGTAAAAGCTTTTTAAAAGTCTAGGATAATAGAAAATGATTAAATTTCAAGTGTATAATTATTTCTAGTTTCAAATCATTATAAAATCATATCAATAACTGGATATTATTTCAAGACAAGTGAAATATATTCAAATATCCATCATTTTTAAAAATCTGTTTTAAATTTTTCGTGTCTGTATGAAATTTTAAGAAATAACTGTTCATATAGCAATGCATAGATTTATAAATCAGTGCAAGAAATTCAAGATTCAAGAAAACTATATAAAAATAGGAAAAGGATAGCAAAAATAGACTTTTGAGTAAAGGCTTGTAACCTAGATTCTATTCAACATTTAGCTGGCATTGTCTACAGATAGCTCTTATGTACAAAGAGTAAGCTGCAAAACACACACACACTTCTGAGAATTTCAAATCATATTGTACAGAAGTCACATCAAATTAATACTGAGGACCATTCAGAGCTTTTATTCTGAAAAGCTTTTTGAAAAGGGATTAAGCTATAAAAACTCACATGATATTAAAGCACCTTTTAATGGGTTTGTGTTGGGGGAGGAACAATGAAAGCGCTATTTTTAGATAAACAATTATTCTGTGTGGAAGCACAAAAAATTGCTAAGGAGATACAACAACAGTTTTTTGGCAATATGCCACACATCTTAACACTAATTAGCAGGAGTCTTTTTTTTGTTGTTAAAAGTTATATGTAAAACAAGTCTTACCTATACTTCCCCCTTCTTCCTTGATTTTTTTTTAAAAAGAATTTCAGTTAGAAATATTCAGAGACTCTTAGGAAAGACAAATAACTAAGATAACATAAATATTTATTTTAAAGGAACAATGTTACAAATGGAAGAATCAAATAGTTATTCTGATTTTCTACATTACCCCATTCTGCTCTCAACAAAATTGGCTAATTAATTACATAGTCTCTATCAATCTGACCCTTGTCTCTTCCCTCCTTTCTTCCATTTCTCTCAAGTGTTATTTTTTAAAAATTGGATTTATGATATTCTTAATGTGCAAAAAAAAATTAATGCCAAGAAACAGCATGAGCAATGAGTACAATGAAGCTGGAGAGTTGTCATCTCATCAAAAATAATGAATTCTCAAGAGATTTCTAACTTCATGTCTTCCCAGTCATTTGTCCAATAACAATAGGCTACTAGGAAAGAAATGAGTTGGCACGGAGCACACACTTCTTCATCAGCTCTGACTCACACCTGTAGCCTTCAAACAACTATCTACCAGCTGAAACCTACAAGACAACAAACCCCCAAAGACAACTGGAAGTGTTGTTCCTAGCCTGCTGGGCTTCCATTCAGTCAAAAGATGCACCACATGGTGGATGACAGCTTTGTGTCTATTCTGCCTTGCTGCCTCCCCCCCCCCTCTAATCAGCCAGCCCACCCCTTGACGGTCATACACTCAGAAAACAGTCTTATGGCTAATGATGCAAACATGAAGTGCAAAGTCTCCTTAATTTGACCCTTGTTAAACTCCTAATTGGATTGGGGCAAGCTCTGAGAGGAAAGCAACCCAGCTTTATTTAAGAATGCTTTTGCCAACCGAAGAACAATTTACAAAAGGCTTCTCTACTTTGGCTGCAGGACACTATAGAGCAAGCAATGAACTGCAGCTGTCACTTAAGTTAAAAATCTAATCAGCTGCTTTAAAAAAAAGCAACATAACTTTTTGAATAGCTCATTCATTGTGGAAGTCTTTGGAGTGTGTTTGACCCAGATTTAATAAGCTATTATTAAAGCAGAAGAGCAGCTGAACAGCAGCTTCATGGAATGATACTAGTGTGTTCAGTGTCTTAATTATTTTAAAATGATTACAACCACTACTTCATTCAAGAGGCATAATGCTTAGAGCTCTTTCCTCAGCAATGTCTTAACACAAACTGTCTGAACAGGCAGCATTCATTCGTCCTTCATGAACCCCAAAGGTCAGCTGCATGGCTGAAAACATCTCAGCAGTTTGATTGTGTTTCTTCTGGAAGTGGAGAGGGAGGGGAGAAAAACTTGAGGATTCTCCTCCTGTGAAAAGTAGCCTTTTCCCCTTATTATTTGCAAGGAAATATACAGCTTAAGTGCAGAGACAAGGGGGCCGCATGATATGCAGACAGGTGTAAAACATGAAGTAATTATAGAAGCTCAAATTAGTTCCTAGGCCTGAGGCAAAAAAGGGAACAGTGCCTTGACAAAAGGGAATAGCAAATAAGGATAGCAAACAAAAATGGCTTGAATGTGTAAATTAGCAAGAAAAATGAGACAGAAAAGCAGCTTTACTCTACTATTATTCCCCACATGAGAACAGAGCAGCTGAACATGATCAAGAGGGCTTTGGAGAGAGAGGCAGGCATCAGCACTGAAATGAAGCCAAAGAATGGCAGCAGTGCACTTGCTAGTCAGTCACTCATTATGTGGCGAAGTGCTCTGGAGAAGTGCCTCTTAGACTTGACCTATCATATTACTCCTTCTGTAAACATATAATCCCTGCTTGTTAGGTGGTGTCAACACTTGCATTCATTCCTTTTGGTAGTCCTTTTGTGCCTAGGCACTTTTAGAAGGGCTGCCAAAAAACCAAAGAATTGACACCATAATAAAACAATCTGAATTTCAACCAGGTAAATACTAGACTTTCTGTTTGAAAAAGGGAGAGGTGGGGGGGAATGTAGCATAATACATCCAATTTCTATAATATGAGACCACAACAGTTCTATTTTTTTTGAAGTATAAGGCTCTTAGAGGACATAATGATAGCTAGTTAATGTGGTTTAAAATAAACAAAATAAACAAATAAATCTTAAATGGAAGGATGCATAGACTGTAGATGCGGATCAAGGACTGTGGAGTATGCTTGTAGTCCAACGTGCTTGGCACAGGACGTGACAATAATAAAATAAACAAAATCTAAGGTTAGGAACAATGAGGTAAGTGCTCAACACAATGTATTTCCATTGTGTACTATACAGAATAGGGGTCCCCAGCCTCTGTTTGTGGATCAGTTTGCAGCCTGTTGGGAACCGGTCCGTGCAAGTGGTGGGCGAGTGCGCAAAGCTCCACTTTGCATGAGCAGCATGCATGCTTGCGAAGCCATGCTCTTCCCCGCCACTGCCGTCAACGTTGCCAGTATGCTGCCACTTTGCACAGCGGGAAAGGTTGGGGATATAGAATATACAATTTTAAAAGTATCTGGGCAAAGCTGACTTTTAAAAAGACATATGGTTTATGTAAGTCATATTGACAAGAGAAAGAATAAACCTTTTAACTGCTGATCATCCAATCTTATTTATTTGCTAATCCAGTTTTTCTTTTTCAATCGAATGGGTAAAACTATTAAAATGACTAACGTTGCAGAAGACATGAAACATAGGATCTGGAAAATTTGCAGGAACAGAAGGCATGTACATTTGCAGAAACAAGTGTCTCCTGTTTTACGTGTTCCTGGTGGCATTATATACTGTTATTTCTGGTCTAAAATCCTCATAGCTTTCTGGGTTGGGTTTCTGGTGGAATACAAAATCATTTTTTTACACATGCAATGTCTTCAGTTGGAAAGAAAACCAAGAAAAACTGATAGAACTATAAATATAACACTGCTCACATTTCTCTGAAGCTACCCAAAAATTATAGGCGTATATAGAGCTTCCACATCCAGGCAGCAAAAACCTGGATGATCACTAAATGGCAACAAAGAGATTCTACAATTATATTTTTGTTTACTACTTTTACATCACATTTTAGATATCTACAGATCTTGATTTGCCAGAAATGTAGGTTTCTACATTATCAGCAAACCCTTTTGAAAGGAGGTTTCTGGTTTCATTTATTTATCATCTAGTACAGTGATAGCTAATCTTTTCCGGACCGCGTGCCCAAAGCATGTGTGTGCCCGAACCCCCCAAATGCAATGCGCATGTGGCTCCCATGCATGTGCCCCACCCCCATGCATGCACCCCTGTGTGCCCCACCCCATGCATGTGCATGCAGCCCCCCATGTGCCCTCATGCATGCGCACACAGACCCCTGTGTGCCCAGCCTCCCCACATGCACGGCAGACACCTGAAGACCAACTGGCCAGTGGGAGGCACATGTGCATGCACAGTGGCACTGAGCTGGGGTGACAGCTCATGTGTCCACAGAGAGGACACTGTGTGCCACCTCTGGTACCATCACAGATTTAGTAAGTCTCGGGTGTATTGCAATAAACAATATATGAGGTTATCTTTAATAAATCTTTGGCGACTGTTATGCAAAATACAGCAATATATTTATTAAATGAGTCTGAATTATACATAGTTCACAAACTTTTCTACTGGCTTCTAGATGACATCTGCTTTAAGAGTCATATTAATGTTAAATATTAGACTGTTTAAAGCTGCTATGAAATTTTCAGGTTCATATCGTACAGAGTGAAAAAAAGATCATCTGCTTTAATGAATAACAGAGAAGTGTTTGTTTGCCTAAGCCATAAGGTATGAAATACTTCATTTTTTAAGCATGTGCACTCCAATGCATAACATTATAGTAATATTTCATAAAATGCTTAGGATTCAGTAAACAATTATTAATTATCCTGGATAATAATTAAGCTAATTCAGATGTAGATTTCATAGAGTTGTGGACATTGTTTGTGTGTAAACAAGTGCTCGATATTTAGATCTCTAGAACTCTTTAAAACCCCACTTCTGAATTGTGTAGAGAACCTGCTTCAGAAACTGACCTCAACTGAAGGAGGGGGATGAAAAGCATAGAAGAGAGGCAAATGCCATATTTACTTTTGATCTCTCCTACTTTAGAATGTGCTAAATTCAGAACAGACTGTCTGAATTAAATTCAAAAGCAGAATCACTAAACAGGCTTTAGAGTTGAAAAGAAAACCTGAAAGATAATCACAGAATCTAAATTTTTGATCACAGATGCAAAAATCACAGGAGTAGGCTATGCTAAGAGGTTATATATTTGAATTATATTCATTGCATATTGTCCATTTCTTATTTTAAAATCTCCAAGATTTAACCCCCCCTCTCATTAACAAAATATTCTTTATATTATAAATATTCATATTAAACTGTTAAAAACACAACCTCAGAGTTGCTTACAATAAATAAATTAAAAAATCCCATCGTAAGATTTATAATCTAAAAAGACAAGGCATGTTAGCAAAATGGAATAAAGAGGGAAAAGAAAAACAAGATTTAGGGATTTTAATTCTTAATTATTCAGAATTAAATTGCTTTAACATGAATATATTCCTCTCTTCTTAACTCATTACATACCTCCTACCCAAGCAACATTTACACTGTGAATCATAATGCAACCTACTATATAAAGCACAGCCCTTTATATGTTAATTTGGAGGAATTCAATATTTTTTGTTGAAATTCTACCCTAAATCTATAGCAGAATTAATATTGAATGTATTACAGTATCTCCATTTTACTACAAAGACATCAAAGAATAAGTTTTCTACATCACAATTTATTGTCATGGAAATAAGACTAACTTTGGCTGTTTCCCTCTTTTTCTTCTAGCACTGCCACAAAAGTAGTCTTTGTCTTCCATTATAATTAACTATGGCCTCTCGTGTCATCTGAACACTACAAACTGTAATATTCACAAAATATGCTATGTTTATAAATCTGATTTATTTCCAGGCTCAGATTAATATCTAGACAACATCCATTACCCAAACTAGGTAACATTATCAATGCTAGATTTATTAGTGCATTAGTACTCTTTTATTAGTATCTGCTAGACAATCTTTTTGAATTGAATTAAGGTTAATTGATTTCCTAATTGAAATATAGATTTCATAGACATATGGAAATTGTTTAGCTTTAAATAAAATTGTAATATTTAGATCTGGGATGTTTGAAAGAGCCAAAAAGCCTTGGTGGCGCTAGAATGCAATATTGCTTTGACCACAGCCAGGAGTTTGATACTGACCGGCCCAATGTTGACTCAGTCTTCAATCCTTCGAAGGTCAGTAAAATAAATACCCAGATTGTTTGGGGCAATATGCTGACATTTGTAAACCACTCAGAGAGTGCTGTAAAACACTATGGGGTGGTATGTAAATCTAAATGATATTGCTATTGAAAACAGTTACTTTTGATCCTAAACTGGGAAGTCAAAAACATATAGCTACCAGTTCAAATTGTAGCAGTGAGGTAAAGTAGTTAAAAGACTATAACCTCCATGAAGAGGACTTCATTTTATAGTGGATTAATTTGGTTTGATCTCCTCTATCTCTCTAAGGAAGACTGGATTATTATGGCATATTAAATGTAACTATCTTTATCTAATAACTAATTAGAAGATTTAAACTGAGATTCTTAATAGGAAAACTGAACAAGAGCAAATTTTAAAGAGTACACTGGAGAAAGTATTATGAAATTTGAGTATTACCCAGAAAGTTAAACTTTTACACTTTCAAAATCTAAAATAATATAGTTAAAATAATATTCATGTATACAACTAATTTACCGATTCATTTTGTAATACAAATTACTTCACCTTATGAAGACTCCCTATTCTTAGACAAATAATAGGTGTAATTTCCTGTAACTTGAATCTGATCCTTCAAAAATAAAAATATATCATATCTATTTCACTAAGGTGAAGCAAAATTTTCAAATTTCAAATCAAACACAAGATAATATTCTTATCATAAACCAATATTTTATAAAATATAAGATAATTGGTTTTGATTTTTTAACATTATGCATACCAAGACTCTTAAAATTTCTTACCGGGCCACAAACTTTGGAAGGGAAAAATGTAATGTAAATGCAAATGCATTACATTCAATTATTATTTTTTGATACATTATCTTTAATTGTACTGCACATTTGTTGATTTAAAAATTAATATCTATTTATTCTTTACATCAAATTCTTCACATCTAATTAAATAATATAAACTGAGCTTTCACACATTCTTATTATTTTGTTATACTTCTGAAAGAAGTATTTACCCATTTTGGTAAATATTTAAGGCACATACCTAGCAGATTATATGCATAACTAATTGTAAAAGTTTTGAAATAAAGTTGATTTCCAATGCATGAGGAAATTGAAACAGTATAAAATATCTCTAAGCGGGTTTGAATATTGTATATCATATAAAAAGTGTAAAGCAATTTTTGAAAAATCTAACAAAAATGAATAAATTACTCAGCAACAAACTGTGTTCCAGACCTCATTAGTTGTAATTACACTTCAAATATGCCTAGGACAATGCACACATGTCAGCTGCAAGTGACACACAATAGAGCAGGCAACCTATAAACCCCTTCAAGCACAGAAAGGAGTCTATAAAACAACTGACTTTGTGCATTTGGATTCATGTGATAACACCTCCTCCCACATAGCCACCAGGTCACCCAGATGGGACAAATCCAAACATGAAAAAGCTTCTTTTGTTTCAGCACTGATATCTATTCAAGCAACAAACTGCAGAATACTGTGCACCAAGTGTTACATCTTGGCTTTTTCATTTTCAGAACATTGCATAAAATATGTTACGCTACCCTTGATGCTTGTAAAGCTTTTAAACAAAATGTAATTGCTGAAGTTCATGTATTACAAAAGTATTAGAGTTGAACACATTAATATTATCAAAAGTAATTATACTGTAGATGTTAAAAGTGCATACAAACTGCCATTTCTTCAAATAATTAAGTTTAATTAAAACTACATACAAAATTATATATACTATACTTGACAATAAAAAGCTTTCACTAAGATAGAATCATAGGGTTGAAAAGAATCTTGAAGATCTTCTTGTCCAACATCCTGCCCAAGGCAGTAATCCTTGTACCATCCTAGACAAATGGCTATCCAAACTTTTCTTGAAACCTTCAATGATGGAGCACCCATGACTTTAGGAGGAGGCTACTTCATTCTTAATAGCCCTCATAGGCGGGCAATTCCTAGTTTATTCAAGTTTGGATATCTTTCTATTAAGCTTCCACCCATTGATTCTTTTCTTATCTTCAAGTGTTTGGGAGAATAAATCCACATTATCTTCCCTATGACAGCATTTTATGTATTGGAAAACCATTATTGCGTAGCCTCTTAATCTTTTTTTAGTCTAAACATAGCAAGTTGTTTTAACTACTCTTCATAGATTTACAATCTTACAATCTTTGTGGCTCTTCTCTATACTCTTTCAAGTTCTTCAGTATCCTTTTGTATTGTGACAACCAAAACTGGACACAGTATTGGAGGTGTGCAGCATGTAATGTTCTATCATTTGATACCTGCTGGAGCCCAACATTACATTTTTGGCAGCTGCAACACATTGCTGACATGCTTAATCTATGACATACCAAGGCATCCAGTTCCTTTTCATAAGTACTACTACTAAGCCAGGTATTGCCTTTCTTATATCTGTCCATTAATTTTTTCTGCCTAGATGGATTTCTCAGCATTGAACACCACTGACTCTGTTAAATAAGGTCCTATGTTCAAGTCTATTAGGATTCTTTTGAATCTTCAGTTTGTCTTCTGGAGTATTAACAATTGCCCCAAGCTTTGCCTCCTACTAGATTTGACATTACAGGTATTAGGCTATAAAACTCCTTTGAAAAAGTAGTTGTTGTGAATGTGTGAAATCTTGTACAAAATATATATTGCCAATCCTTAATGGAACTGCGTTGAAGTGAAGCTACCTTGGAATCTGTTGTCTCAGTATATGCAGGCACAGCCATTTTACTTCCTACCACAAGATGAAGAGACAAGCAAGAGCCAGAAGCAGTTTATAAGACAGCTATGTAAGCATGGAAAAAAATGGCTGCATATTTAGGTATGTAGGGCAGAATTATTTGGGTCAAACTACAGACTAACAGCTTTTGGGTGTCATGTTCCATTTTTAAATGATCATATGTACTTTTTCCTAGACCGGCTGAAAAGTTATATTTTCATCTATAACATCTACACCACAAAGGGCATAGTTTCTCTTTCCATTATACAACCTTGCTCTTTAAACTATTCTGTTTGAAATGATACTCAACTCAGAATTTCTTGACTCTGCTTTATTGCAAGTATTATATTACTATTAATTTTTATGATAAATTTCAGATGTCCTCTTATTTCCCTAATTATCATGTATACTGAATTTAATGTATTTTTACTTGTAGCCAAATTATATTTTCTGTTTTGACCCTAAGTATGATTTATTCTATTCCATATAGACCTTACTGTAATTCAGAAAGTATTTACAACATACACTAAGAACCAGGTTTTGTTTAATGCAAGTTACATGTTGGCATTGTACTTGATAGCAATTCATCATTTGGTCTGAAGGTTGGAATAACTTCATGTGTAAGGACTATTGCTATAACATAGTTATATTGTACTACTTGTACATAAATATAATGTGCTAGTCTTTGTGTTGGACCTTAAATACTTCCTTTTTAGGAATTTGAGCAGAACAATCCTTTGCTTTTTTATGCAATGGATTAGTCAATGCCTCCATCATCACCAGGTGGTGAAACAATAGTAAAATATAAGTCTACTAAAATGTCATCCAAGGGGTATGAGGAAGACATGATTAGGCCAATTAGATGGGGGAATATATTTTTCCTCAGGCAATTACAAACAATCAGCAATCATCCACTGTCAATTTTTATTTTTTAAATTTATATAGCCACCCATGCAAGTGGCTGGTGCACAACAAAGTTAAAACAGTACATATCTAAATTATTAACAATTATTTAACAAAAAAATTAAAATTATAAGAGGAGAGATAAAATGAAGAATAATAGACAAAGGGATATTAAGATAACTGAAATACCTCACTAGTTCATCCATCCCCTGGGTGCTGCCATAACCAGATCTTGAGGGACCTTCACAAGCTTAGAAGCAATGAAGCTAGCCTTACCTCAGGGGGTGGAAGATTGTACAACATGGGTGCCATACCAGAAAAGGCTCAATAATATGTAACATTTGAAAGGGTGTGCAGAGAACATGACAGCTGTAATAGTCAACATGACATGTGGGAGAGACAAGAGAGGAAATTTAATCTCCTCAACCTGCTCCCATATCAGCATTCAGATATGCTACCATCAAGACCAAGTCAATCTCTTCATTTTTTGAGCTGAAAGGCAGTTCTTGGAAAGCAAACATCACTGGGTTATAGCTTTACGTTTTCCCAACCTTTACATGAAGCCATGTGTTGGACTAATTGTAGTTTGAACATTATTTTGGTTTTAATTAAACGTTTTTCAGGTCTTCCATTCTTAAGCATAAAGCATAACAAAAGTGTATTGTTGCTACTGCTTCAATAATAAAAACAAATATGGAGAATTCTTGTATATTTGAGAAGTAGGTCTCCCACTAAAATCTTGCTGATCAATAGAAGATTAAAGTTGTGTGAAGGTGCACACAAAAAAGTCAGAGACTATTAAGAACCTCATGCTTTTCCTGGAAACCCAAACAGTTGGGATTTTTTTTGTCCAGTAGGGATTATTTAGCATACAATCTAGGAGCATCCTTCCCATATTAGCTCTGGCTAGTATATCTCTAAAATACAGGTAAGTAAGTATCCATTCAGATAAGCAAAACCACTTCTTGATAGAATAATTTTATGAGCTTATACGGTATTCCATTGTGGACTGCTCTTACAGAAGGTTTCAGATTACAATATCCTATTTTCCACCTCCAGTTTTCCCTCCCAAGACTATCAGCATACTCTGACCTATGCATTATGCTACTTGTGGCTTTTCTCTATAGAATCCTAAAGATTGCTGTGCTACCTTTTTAAAACCAAGTCATCTTCTGTGTGCAGGTAGGGTTTGTATAGGTACAAAATGATTCACATTCAAAATATAAATTCAGTATTAATATATACAAGACAGCAATGAATAGCAACATAAAACATTGTACAAAAAATTGGAAAGCTTCTATTAAAAACAAAACATTGATAAAACAATTACTCCTGTAATGTTTACTCAAGTCCCAATGAATTAACTGCAAATATTTGTGCACATATCACCAGGGAAATTTTAGACAACATGTTGAATTGAGGCTTAAGGCTTGGTTCAAATGAATAAATGAAATATGAATTAGACTGAAAACTCCCAGAAATGGTTATAGTATTAATATCCAATATAAACTTGGATATTATTTTAAAACTTCAGGTAAACACAGATTGTTAACGAATAGATGCTATGAGGCTCTCTGATGCCAGTGGGGAAAATAGCACTGATTTCAAACTATATTTTAAGCTGGCAAGGTGCATTTACTGCTTATGGGCATGATTAAATCAGTCAATCTTTTAGTGCAACAGGAATGAAAGCTGTTTTTGAATATATTTATGTATCCACTTAAAAGAGAAAGAAAATAATTTAGATAATAATTTCATTCTGAACTTGAGTTTAAAAGGTTACGTTAGTAACTGAGAAAGATAATCTGGCTCACTGATCATAGCAGTCAGCAAATTCTGCAATCTGCATGAAGAAGGATATTTGTCATCATTAGTTGAGCTATGACAGCTGGTACCCAGGGTGTCCCAGATTCAAGAAGTGGCAAAGACAGTTTTTAAAACACTTTGGTAGATGGCAAGTTTCATCAGCAACTGGATATTTTGCAAAATGAGTTGAGACAACAGCTCTGAATACAGCTGCATTTTCCACAGCATAAAAATGCCCAATATGTTGTACACAGTGTTTGCCTCTAGGCCACAAGTTACAGCATTTCCCCTGAAAAATTATGGACATTTATTCATCTAAAAAAGGCATTGTACTTCTGTGTGAAAACTATTGTAATAGTTTAAAGCATGACTAAATTCCAGTTTTTAAAAATGTGTTTGGAAACTAGTATTGTTCAGAGTTAAAAACATATTAAAATGATGAGGAAAAACACCACACGATTTATTGTCATGGCGAAAATCATTCAGCAACTGAAATTTCAAATAAACACTTTAGATAACAACACATCAGTAGAGATATTAGAAATTCTAAATGTGTCCTTTATGCAAAATCTAGAAACAAGAGGAGGTTTTTTTATTTTATTAAAGCTTGGAAATAAAATGTGTAAGGTATAAATCAAATTTACAGAGAGTTGCAGCAAATGGATTTCTATATTTAAATAACAGACATGGAATTCCTATTCTTAAAAAATGATTCTAAAAAAGTCTGCTCAGTGGACAACAATGTTCTTCAGCATTTTTCCATTTAAAATAAAGTCTAAAATAAGTGAAGATGGGGTAAATGGAGCAATATTTTCTTTACTGCAAAGGCTTCCCCAGTTTCTTTCCTTAGCTTAATAAACATGATTTATGCCATTCTTTGCAGTATTATGTAAACTACTATTTCACAAATAAACTAATTTTTCTGCTAATGTAAAATCTATGCAAATATCGGCTGTCATTTATCAGGAAATCTGACAAGCATTCCATATTGGAAAGGGAAAATGAAACTGCCTAAAGAATAGAAGCAATTATTTTTGTATTTTCTCTTCCTCTGACTTAAGGCACAAAAGTTATCCATCCAGTTAAAACAGCAAATGAAATAAGGAGGGTTTTTTTATTTAAACACATATGGCTTTTTGCTGCAATACTGATCACCACAGGGTCTACAGATGCCCATGGCTAAATTGTACACAGGCAGATGGACACAAGGGAAAACTGTGCTAATGTGGCATGGTGAGCAAAACAAATGAAGAGCTGAATTTTGGTAGGGTGGGGGAATCTTTCCAGCTATTAAATTATGCCATTTGTTTGTGAAGTGCAAATTAGGCCAGTAGTAAGTTGCATGCAATAAATATTCCATGTTATTTCACTAAAAATAAAATCAAGAAATGTGCAAAACAAATCAAAAGGTAGAATCACAAACAGCAACTGTAAGGGACATAGAGCAGCTTTGCCAAAATAAATTACCAACACTGCTTTATTCTCACAAACAATGAATATGTTTAATGAGTACAATGAGGCAACTGTATTCTTCATATGTTGGGTTATTTTACCTTGCTAAAGGGAAATTTCTTGAGGTAAACTGAAAATTACAAACATTAAGGGACAATCCAGTAAATGTGAGATTACTTACATATACTTCCTACTGCCAATGAGAAGTCTATATTTATTAACTATTTTGTTTTACAGGGTTATTAACAAAAACATGTAGAGGTCTAAGTTAGCCACTGATATATTTGAGAAATGATTTCCAGGAAAGAAAACATGCCTTTGGTTAAATATTTGCTAAAAAATTAATTTGAAATTAATGTGATTTTTGATAGATATTAAACCCCAAATGTGCTTTAAGTGTTATTTTAAGTTTCCTATTCTTTTCAATAAAAGATTTTGTTTTCATACTCACATAACTATTTATTGGGTATATGCTGAATATTTCTTTTTCACAGAAGAGATTGCTTCCAGAACTCAGACTATGTAGCACATATATGAATAATCAACAGTGAAGAGTATTTGATTTCCAAAATTGAAACATTTCTATGTTTGGTTATACATTATCAGATGTGATATTTATTCTTATAGATCCGATTCTGCAATTGTTACGCAGAGACACTGTAAACATTTGTAACACGTATTCTTACTTGAAATGTTAGTTCCTGAAATTATTTTTATCCTTTTAATAGTACAGATGACTCAACTCTCATTAAAATTAAACTAAGCAATGTTATTGAATAAAGGATAAAAGTCAACAGTTTTTTGTCCGAAGTGAATGTGTAACATATGTTCAGTTAAAAGTTCAATGTGATGTTAACATGATTTAAGTGAGTTCTGCTAGACTGAAGGTCATTTAGGTATTTACTGAAAAGTATGTAACTTCAAAAATTATCCATTGTAGAAAAAAAGAGTAAATGTGATAATATCTCTTGTCAATTTTTGTCAGAAATGATGTAACACAGCATGAGAGGACTGCTTGAACATTACTTTGTAATACAAAAATGGTTATTTTAGTTGATCAAAATCTTTCCACTTAAATAAATAAAATAAATCTTGGTTTATTTCAGGTTTAAAGGAAAGGTTCATTGACCATTTTAAAATTTTAAAGTTGTTCAGAATTTAATCCTGTACCAATAACATGTTTACTTAATATGAAAATATTTTCCCCCACATAATTTCCTGAGAAGTGGGATTGGCATTTGGTTAAAAGAACTAGACAAATCATATCCTGTTGGGTCATCATTTCAGAGATATGTCCCTACCTAAATGGAGAAACAGAATGTTCATGGGCAGGCACAAAAGCAGTGGAAGCAGAAGGGACTTCTGAATTCTTCCTGGCTTCCCTATTGAGTTTCATTGTGGGAAGCTGGCAGGAACCATCAGAAATTTCCCCCCTTCCCTTCCGTTAGGTAAGTCAGTGGCTGCTGAGTGGAGGGGAGAACAAGGAATTGTGAGACTGGCTCGGAAACTATCATGGAATATTGAAAAGCACCAGCCCAGAAGCAGCCAATAGCACTGAAGAAGCACTGAATGTCCCCAAATTTCACTTCCTTGGGAGTCATGTGTTCAGGATTTTGGACGTTTTCTGAAAGCTCATTTGAACCAATTTTTGGTTCAAATATTGTGCCTTGTTTCTATTGTTGAAAATGGTTTATATATGAATGATAATGCATATGCTCACCAGTTCATTTTGTTAAATGTTATTGGCAATTAATTTTAATTAGCAATTATTTACTAAATGCAGTGTTGTCCTGAGGGATACATACACTGCTGTTTCTAAAGCTACCAATCTATTTTTATGTGATGCAAAGAATCAGAATTTAGCATTTCTTCCTAACATTGATACTAAAGGCAGCTTTATCTGCACACCTGCATTATGTCTGGGTAAGGAAAGGCAACTTCTTCACATTGCCTATACTTATTTTGAGAAAGTTTGAAACATTCTTTGCAAACTGCATAATTTTCCCAGACCTTCAGAAAAACAATTGTATTCTACATCCCTTTCCAACATACCTAAGAGGAAAAATTATACCTACTTATACTTGAATATAGCCTTTGACTAGCGGAAGATCTATTCATACGCACACATTCCTTATACTTAATAGATATGCTGAGAAACATTCCTTTTACAATTAATTGATTTGAAAGTATCCACTTTCCTGTCTACCATGTTTTTCCTCGACATCACCAAGTACTTCAAAGGAACTCAAGAACATCCAAGGAGAAACACATTTGCATTACAGCAATTAGTTTGGGACAAAGATTGGGTATGAAGTTATTGTTGGTATTGTTAGAATGTGTAGTATTGCCCATCTTTATATCTTTTATTGAATATTTTTTCAAAATATAAACAATATCCTTCTTGGAGTAGTTTCAGATAAACATCCAGTCTTTAATTTGTTAGCTGTTCATGTGTATTCCGGATAACATCTGTATGTCATAATTCTTCAGTATGCAATTAAATAGAAATATTCAGCTGAGTTTATGATAGTATATAACAGAAATCAAGAATGAACATTAAGTCTATTAAAAACAAAGCATTAGTTTTTCAAAGTTTCAGGGAAATATTTTTTCAATGCAGGAAACTAACAGACGTAATTATGGAATCTACAGTCCAGAGATTATGCCAATAAAAGTTACCAGTTCAATACTAAAAAGTAAAAATCTGAAAATAAAAGCATGGTGCAGCCTATTTGACATGGAATGTTAAAAAAATGAGTAACAAAATATTTGATGCTTACTTCAGGTTTTAAACATAATTGTTTAGATAACATTCGAAGCACAGATATCAAATTCCTAGAGATAGTAAACACAAAACTAGCAGTCTCCAATCCATTTTCTTATTCTGACACCCTGAAATTCCTGAGTGTCTACTAGTTCACCCAGTTAGTAACAGAGGGGATTTGGAGATGACATTTCTTTTTCTAACTGCTTATCGACCTACTTTAAAAGTTGTTTAGAACAAGTTTGTGTTGTACATTTACTATATGTAACACTTCTGTCTGGTTGAAATCTGGTATGTTTGTTTTTGAGGAAGTGATTTAAATAAAAAGATTAAATGATATTTTAAAATGTATTCCTGAAACCCATGCATAATATTTGAAGCATGAGAACTGTTCTGGCACCAATCTGCTTCACTGAATTATAATAAACTTCTTTTTAGTCTTTGAGGTTCTTCTTTCTTTCAGTTGCTGAGGTTCTTCATCACAATGTCAGTGCTGGAACATGTTTAAATCCACAAATACTGGATATTTTAAAAAAGGAACTAAGGCTATAATCCTATGCTCATTTATCTTGGAATGATTTCTTTGGATCCAGAAGGACCTACATTTAAGCAAACAAGAAAAGGAAAATGTCTTCTTGAGAAGGCTATTGGCTGTGTATCATCCTTTATAGTTGATATATTATTGTCTCCTAAGCAAGATTTGTAATGGCTAGTGATAATTCACCTTCAAAGATGAAAAAAAAAGATTATTAAAGTAGCCCCTTTGTTCTCTATATTTTAACTAAGGCTACATCATAGTATATGAAAATCAGTTAAAAGCTACTGTTTTTATATTAATTTATAATAAATAATGTAGTGCCAGCACAAGGGAGTGACCCATTGGCACTTTCTCTTGCCAGTGTTTTAAAGGAAGCTAATAGCATTCCTTCAAATTTTAAGTATTCTCAGATATTAAATACCATAATGTCCAATAAACGTCTACTAGTGCCATTGAGACTTAGAAGAGGCAACCATTTTCAGTTTAAAAGTGTATGCTTCAGAACTTATGATTCCATAGCATTCATGGTTAACAATTCTTGTTCTTTGGTTTATGAACACAATACTTATGTGAATTATACCCACATGGAGCAGTAATATAAAGGCATTTGAAATGCACACTAAATCAATTAATATTTAAGACTTATAAACTAATTTAAATTAGATTTTTCTACCTTGCAACTTTTAAGAACCGGTAAATTTTAGATACTGATAGTATAAGCCTGTGTATTCAGGAATAAATGTAACTAAATTCAGTGGAAATATAATATGTATGGGATAAACCTTGAAAATATATTTTATAGATTTCATGCTGTAAACCTTATATTTCATTATACAATTAAGACATTTTCAAACAAGAGTCAAAATAGCTTTTCACTTGAAACCACAAAGCTTTGTGATATGAAACAATTGCATGAGCTTTTTTATTACAATATTTCACATTAAAAGAAGATAATCTATGGGGCAGTTTATTTCAAAATTAATGGCAATCATTCCATTTATTTTTGTTAGCAACGAAACATAAATTAAAGTTGTAAGCAATATTGGATATTATCTATTCAAAACCCTGTGTAGTGCAGGAATTCTCATAATATCCTCATACCATAGAGAAGTGG
Organism: Sibynophis collaris; assembly: GCA_036250565.1. NCBI lineage: Eukaryota > Metazoa > Chordata > Lepidosauria > Squamata > Sibynophiidae > Sibynophis > Sibynophis collaris. The sequence continues at coordinate 47,678 of JANHFK010007674.1, read as the reverse complement.
TATAAAACCTCCAATGATGGAGCATGCACAATCTCCGCAGGCAGGCTGTTCTACTGCTTAGAAATTCTCATAGAAACCCCCTCCTTGTCTCAAGTTTCGATCTGTCTCCCTTAGGATGCTATAGAGAAAACATTCACATACCCTGTCCTGTGACATCCCTTCATGTACTGGAAAAGTGTGATCATGTCTATCCTTGGATTTCTTTTATTTAAGCTAAGCACATCAAGTTCTTTTCACCACTTTTCATAGGATTTAGCCTCTTAGACCCTTACCGTTTTTGTTTCTCTTCTCTGAACTCAACCATAAAAATTGTAGATATCTTAGAGCTGGTAAAGTACACACAAGTTGATTTTGCTAGTCTTGTGGAATTTCTGTACTTTAACAAGTAAATATATTTCTATTATTTGATATACCACATTTGGAATTGAAAGTTGAAAAGTTACATTTAAAAAAAAAGCTACATTTAAAAAATAGTTGCTCTAAAACCACAAGATGAAAATTGGAGGGGCCTGTTTAAAAAAAAAAAAAATTAGGGCGTGTTGAACTTTTCAACTTTCAATTTCCAAACATTAGGGGTGCTCAAACATTGTGACATGCCTTGGGAATATTAAAGATATTTTGGTTACTTTAATATAATTTAGATATGCTTGGTAAGTAACTACATAAATGTAACTTTTTAACATTTTGTTTGTGTCATATAAATACTGAATATAGTGATACCAATAATTTTAATAGCAGTGTTTTGTAGATTGTCTATCTTGCATTTTATGTAATAATATCAAGACTGCTTATCATATATAAAATTAAATACTCATAACAGTTATTAATTTGAATATGAAAGACTATCAGAGTATGTGAATACATTTTTGTATATATTAGGGGGCATAATTCCACAGATTTATGCAGGAAGATCTTTTTATTCTTACAATAAAATTATGGACAAATCTCTCTAGCTGATTTATAAATGGATAATTTATATCCATATTCTATCTATTAAAGATTTAAAGAAAGACAACACTTCAATGAACGTAACAAAAGTTTTAGTAGGACTTCACGTACATCTAATGTCTTTCAATTATGCCCAGAAGCTAGTGATTTCAAAAGCAATAACTTTATTTTTCCTCAATTAATCTTGTAGCTTTTTCATACAGTATATTCCAAAATCAAAATACAGGTGTTAGGAATGGTAGTCAAATGTAAAATACCCAATGTCACATCTACAAATCCTATTCACAATTTATGTCTTTGAATACCAATACTAGCCCCTGAAGAGTACAAGCTACTGAAGGGGAAAAAATCCCAGATATCAAATATCTAGTCTTTGCAATAATTAAGTGACATCAATTAGTGATGTGCTCTTGTATATTAGCATCTCGTTAACAGTTAGTTCTGTCTACTTCTATCTAATAGTGAAAAAAGAATTATTAGAAACCTTTTCGATCTACTACTAGTTTTAGGTATGACAGAAAGCTTTTCTAAAAATGTATTTCCTGAGTTACATTTTAGAAATCATGTTTACAAAAGGGATTACTTTATGCTTTCAAAACTGTTTATCTAAAACATGTTGCTATATTTTCAAGATCCACACAGAATATTTTAGTTGATTAATCATATATAATATAAAACAGTAGTGAAAATTTTATTGGGTGACTAAAGGAATCGATTAAAGGAAACTAATCCTTTTTGATTTTAATGACCACTTGAGCTTTCTCAAAGTAGGATTCTTAAATGTCACCGTTGGATTGCTTAACTGAAATCCATCCATCCAACTAAACATGCCATACTTTTCTTGGATACATTTCCCCCCACTTTTTTTATAAATCTAACTTTGTGCAAAAAAATTGTTTAGGTTAAAAATTATTTCAACAATAAACACTATTTTTATTTCAAAGAAGAATTCGAACGTACATGCATGAGTGACTATTCCCAACCTGCACCTAGTATTATATAAATCTAATATAAATGTCATCCTGGAATTATAATGAGAATTTTGATAGAAGATCGTAGCTAACTTGTATGAATTGAAGCAGCACAATTACTGTGGATTATCTATAGTCCAAAAATTCATTTGAGCTACACATAGTCCGCAAAAGAAATGTAGTATCTGTGTTTTTCAAGGATCATTTGAGAAAAGACAGAATCAGGATTTTAATGATGGGGGGTGGGGAGAAATGCTGCACTTCAAAAATGCAGGATATGGATAGATCTCTCTCTCTCTCTAAATGTATACAAGGTGGGCTCTATGATTATTTTTCCCCCTTGACTACACTGTAATAGTGATCATAACATGAGGTAAAAGAGAGAGACAAAAAGCAATAGATGGTCTTGAACTTCATTACCACATCGTAATTGGGGTAAAGAAGGTATGAATTCTTCTTAGCCAAAGTGAATGGGCAGCAAGGTCAGAATGGGATTGGAGTACCCTTTTCGTCACTTAACTTAAACAGAGTCACAAGGTAGAAAGCTGAGTAAACTTTATTTCCAAAGATGAATGGCATGCATGAAAGGTTTGCTATGCTTATTCTTTGGGGAATGGAAGGAGGTTTCTTTCTTGGGTGTATATGTAGCAAAGTCCTGAGGCAGAACAACTATAATTACACAGTATCTTAATCTGTAGAAAAACACTGAAACCAAACCTGAACTGTTTTAGATACCAAATACATATATGTATGAAGAGGTCATCTGTAATGTAATTATGCATATTTACTGCTGATGCAGTATACATTTTTTAATATTATAAACCAAAAAGCATTGAGAAAAAAATAACCTTTTAAAATTGCTTTTTCAGCCTTTGAACAGGGCTCTTGAAAGAGGCATGGTAATTAAATATTAAAAAAAAGAAGAAGATCAGAAGTATTACCAAATGTGCTTGGAAGATAAATTTCTGGTTATTTTATTTTGGAAAAAATAATCAATAAAATGAATTGTCTGTAGATATGTATTTGTTTAATTTAATGCAAAAAATAAATTTATTGTGGTGGCAGGAGTATGAATTATGAAAAGAAGAAAACACAGTTAAAATCAGATACATTCAATGAGCTTTCAAACACACTGCATCAACTGGGATAAATAATTTAATAACTCACTTCGTGTGCTGTCTCCTCAGAGTTATAGACAGTTATTTAAAAAAACATGAGTATGAATGTGTAGAATCACAACTACACAATATGCAAAATGTGTTATAAATGTAACAAGTATGCATGTATCTTTAAGTAAATTTGGCTTCTGAAACAATGTAGGAACAATTTTTGACAAAATATTTTTATATCAATGTCTGGAAATTCTAACTACAGCAAATCATGCAAAAGTGGGTAGGTCAAAGCAACTGGAGAGGGGAAAAAAGGATATAACATTTTACTATAATTATCCCTTTTATTCTTTACACAATAATACATTTATCAATTATTTTGATAACAAACTTCATGATACTAAAATTAAAACTTGAACTTATATCCAGTGGGTATATAGCGCAAAGAAAAGTAAAAAGTACAGTGCTTAAAATTATGAGAATATCAGCCCCAAACAAGCATCTCTAATGCACAATTATTTTAAGAACATTTGGGAAAGCATTTATTGAATCCAATCCACTGCCACCTACTTGAAAAGCACTGTGATTCTTGGTATTTTGATTCCATGAAATTAAATTAAAATATAGTTAATAAAATTTGACTAGTCGGTTAAAGTGATTTTAAAATAATAAATGGCTGAGTTCATCTTGAGTTTGGCAACTGTTAGTTTTACATATCTAATAATACTTTTGTGTGTCTTTCTAAATGTTTGAAATTTAATATGATCATTTCTATTTCATATAAATGGAAATAAACTAGTGTGTTTTATAACTTATTTGTATTTTATTAGCTGTCTGACTCAAATAGCACACTTAAATGTACCAAAAACCTTTGAATCAGTACTGGGAAATGCTGAAATAATAATAATTAACCCTAAGAGAAGATAAACCTGATCTACAGACCTTGGCTTAGTGATCTCAAGAGGATTTGGTAACAGCAATGGGATATGCATATTTAGCTAGTAGTAAGGCCCACTGAGAATGCTCTTCAGCATATAAAGACTGCAGTTTAAGCTATCAAGCTCTTAGCAGTCCAGTTTGATTGCTGAGGCCTATAAAGGATGGTTTGCATTTTATATTTTAAGCACCAGTAACTTATTTACAGAATATATTCTGCAAGAAATATTTACCTCCAGGAAGTATAACAGGACATTCTCAGGCCCATTCCGACAATCATTATAGTCCAAGCAAAAAAATCTCCGATTTTAGTGGGACTTAACCCTTAACAGGGGTTAAGGTTTGCGTCTTGCTACAATGTCAGTGTAACTCAATGCTTCACACTGTGTGCCTTTTCTCAGCAGGCAACCAAAGGAGGAAGGAAGAAGGAAGGAAGGAAGGAAGGAAGGAAGGGAAGAGGATTCCTGATGTTTTAGGATTTCAGTTGTTAGAGCTTTGCTGCATCTCCTCTGAGAAGAGAATCTAAATGGCCGGCTTGGTGTCACGTACCATTGTATGTTTTCAGCAAAAAGCTGGCGATTGGAGAAGGCAATCGGAAAGCCCTGATACGTCAGAAAGCGGAGGCAACTGCAGAAGCGCGCTCGAGAGACCTCCCTCGGGTTCCGCAGGCCCGGGCCCTTCGCTCTGCGCAACGCTCCAGCGCGAATCCCCCTTTCACGGTGGTCCCCAGAGGAGAGGGCTACGTCCATCAGCCAGCTCAATCTGGTCGGTCCTCGGTCCGGAAGGGAAAAAGCATCTTCTTGGCTAAAGGAAATGGGAGGCCTTGTGGCGCTAGAGCCAAGTGGCCAACGAAGAGTTCGCCATTCTTGGGTGAGCAACGTCTCCCAGGGCGCCCCTTCTCACCTGTTGGCGGTCCCTGATGCCTGGGACTCTCCGGGGCAGTCCAGACAGTGACGGGGATTTGGGCCAGAAGCTCCAACTTTCGAGGAGGGGGGGAAGAGTAGTGGAGGGTGGGGGGGGGAGCCGCCAACATAAACGTCTCCCTGTGCAGCCCTCGGGTCTCGATGGGAAGCCGCTCCCAATAAGGTCCAGCTTGGTTTGGAAGTGCCTTGCTGCCATGTCCTACCCGTCCGGCCGTTACCAGCAGGGAAGGGCTTCTCAGGGATCAGAAGCGCCGACTCGGGGAAAACGTGGCTCTCTCTCTCTCTCTCTCTCAGCTCCCGTCGGGCGATCAGCGAACCCGCCGAGGTTCAAGCGCTCTCCGCGGCGCTTAGAAAGGGTTGGCATCTTCACCGCCGCCCACGCGGAGCCGCCTCGGACCGTTCGGGGGCTGGAGCGCCCAGCGGCCTCTGGCGTGAGTTTCAACGGTACAAGAGCGTCGGAGTTGGAAGTCGAGGCGCTTTGGAAAGGGGGGGAAATGTGGCTCGAGCAGAGGGGCTTAAGCGACGCGTCTGAAGGGTGACTCCTACAGAACTACCCCGGGGGGGGGAGGGGGAATCATGAATGCAATTTTAGGGAGGGAACTCAGCCCCTGAAACAGCCTCAGCGCCACAGTCAGCCCGTATGTTGTTTTCCACCAGCGTCCAGGAGAATGAAACGGGACCTGAAGGCCGAATTCGGGCCGTTTGCCTGGAGAGCCCCGACTTTACAACGCCCTGATTTCGAGGGCTTAAATCACGCTGATGCACGCCTCCCGCTTTCCGGATGGCGCTTAAAAGTTAACGTTAACCTGAAGAGGCCCTCGGGGTTTGGAAAAGCCCCTCCAAGTACCGGACGCTCCCGCAGGTCACCTCCCCTCCTCGGGAACCGGTTTTCTGGGGCCAGCGCCCTGTAACGAACTCCTGTGCTGGGAGGCGCCCTACAGATATGGCCCCACTTCAGCTCCTCCTGGGATGCTCTTCGCGGAGAGAAACGCTGTCTCGGCCCAATGCCAGTATGAGCTCTGCTAACCTGGCCCACCCCCCTCTGCCACGCGTGTCCTTTTAGTTAATCCCGAATTCACACGAGGGTAGGCTGCCCACTGTCGGATCATAAAAAGACATTTATTTTTGCAAAGTATGTCCAGAACACTCAGCGTCTCTTGTAGATTACCTCGGTTACACAATTGCAAAGAAGACAACAGTGCATCTAAATCACTTAACAAACACCAATCGTGCTGACCACCAGATGCCTGGCTTCAGAAACTCAGTCCGGAAAAATTGACAAACCCGGTCGTCCACGGGATACCTCGTTCGTCTTCTAGCAATCTAAGAAGACAACATTTGCATCCGATCGATTGAAGACCCGTCAAATCGCTCTTCGTGCTATTTAACTGGGCTTGGAAGAGCGGGGAGGGGGGGGGAGGAGGCTCCTCTTGGCATTTGAGGTCAAGGCTAGGAAACGTCTTAACACTAGACTGGCCAGCTGACCAGTGGAAAACTGTCCTGACGGTTTCCAACGGCTATGAGGCAGCTCCAATCGAGCCCTGTTCAGAAAAGCAGAGGGTCCCCGCTCTCTCTCTCTCTCCAACAGCGAACCTCTTCTCCAGTTTGCTGGTCGAATGATGGTGGGCTTGTGACACCTGCAGTCCCGTTTGCAGCGGAAAGCGGCTCTCACTGCGCCTTTTCGAATTCCTCGAAGTCTTTTCCTGGCGGCACCGCCTTTAAGCGCCCTCTCCATCATTCCCCATGGGTAGGGCGGCCTGGCTGGTCGTTGTGTGTGCCATCAGCCCCCTACCTTTACTTTGTGTGTTTCTCTCTCTCTACCGCCAAGAGAGGGATTAATTAACCGGGCTGGAGCTGAAAGAGGCTGCCGTGACGAGCCCAGTGGCGATTGGCCGCCCGCCTGCCTGGCCCTGCCTTTATAATTTCCACACGAGTGCATCTGGGTTCTTATACAAACCAACAGCCAGCTTCTTCTGATACATACACACACCGAAAGAGAGAGAGAGAGAGAGAGAGAGAGAGAGAGAGAGAGAAGCACCGGCACTTCCTTTTTTTTTGCAATCTAGCCATCCTACACACATGGTTGCTACTCCGAGAGAAGCTCACATACATATATGTAGCCAGAGGTGTCATTCAGATTATTGGAAGGCTTGCTAAATCGGTTCAAACTTTTTTAAACTTTTTTTTCTCCCTAAGAGCAGATGCGTTTTGCTGTTCACTCAAAAGATCCTCTAAGGGCACCCAGCTGAGCACATCGAAGCAGGGTGGTGTGTTTGATAAGGATCGGTCCATCTAGCAGCAGGAAGAAAAAGCATCTGAGCTGGAAAGGAGCAGAAACGCCGCCGCCGCCGCCGCCGCCGCCTCCTAGCGCCTTTTTTATAACCTCCCGGTTACGTTTCCGAGCGTTAAGACAGCCCGATTCTCCTCTGAAGTTGGCTCCAGCCTTAGCAGCCGCATTGGATCCCACAGCATACTGCGAGACTCCGGTCTACAACCCGGATCTCTGCCCCAACATGATCGCAGCCCAGGCCAAGCTGGTTTACCACCTCAACAAGTACTACAACGAGAAATGCCAAGCCAGGAAAGCGGCCATCGCCAAAACTATCCGAGAAGTCTGCAAAGTGGTCTCGGACGTGCTGAAGGAAGTGGAGGTGCAGGAGCCGCGCTTCATCAGCTCCTTGAACGAAATGGACAACCGCTACGAGGGGCTGGAGGTCGTTTCGCCCACCGAGTTCGAAGTGGTCCTTTACCTGAACCAAATGGGCGTTTTCAATTTTGTCGACGACGGCTCGCTGCCCGGCTGCGCGGTGCTCAAACTGAGCGACGGGCGCAAGAGGAGCATGTCCCTTTGGGTGGAGTTCATCACGGCCTCGGGCTACCTCTCGGCCCGCAAAATCCGCTCCCGCTTCCAGACGCTCGTGGCCCAAGCCGTGGACAAATGCAGCTACCGAGACGTGGTGAAAATGGTGGCGGACACCAGCGAGGTGAAGCTGCGGATCCGGGATAGGTACGTGGTCCAGATCACGCCGGCCTTTAAATGCACCGGGATCTGGCCCCGAAGCGCTGCCCACTGGCCGTTGCCCCACATCCCCTGGCCGGGTCCGAACCGCGTGGCCGAGGTCAAAGCCGAAGGCTTCAACCTCCTCTCCAAGGAATGCCACTCGCTGGCGGGCAAGCAGAGCTCGGCCGAGAGCGACGCCTGGGTCTTGCAGTTCGCCGAGGCCGAGAACAGACTTCAGATGGGCGGGTGCCGTAAGAAATGCCTCTCGGTCCTCAAAACGCTGCGGGATCGGCACCTGGAGCTCCCCGGGCAGCCCCTGAACAACTACCACATGAAGACCCTGGTTTCCTACGAGTGCGAGAAGCACCCGCGGGAATCGGACTGGGACGAGTCCTGCCTGGGCGACCGCCTCAACGGGATTTTACTGCAGCTCATCTCCTGCCTTCAGTGCAGGCGGTGCCCGCATTATTTCTTGCCTAACTTAGACCTCTTCCAAGGCAAACCTCACTCCGCCTTGGAAAACGCGGCCAAACAAACGTGGCGCTTGGCGAGGGAAATACTCACCAACCCCAAAAGTTTGGAAAAACTTTAGGAGGCCGAAGGGAGACGCAGCCGTCAACTTTATTCAGCCGCCTCCTTCGCTTTCGAGGATTCTGTGGGGGAAAAACTCAGGTGCTGCCCAGCCGACCACGCCAAACGCCAGCCTGCACAAACAGAAGGAAAAGAGGCCCGTCCCCGCAAGGCGAAGCGCACCGCAAGGATTACGACTTGTCACCAACCCGGCGTCCACCGCCCGTTCGGGGAAAAAAACAAAACAAAAGAGTGTTATTATCACCTGGGGAGAGGCAATAGCGGCTACACTTCAGCCTGCCTGCGAGCATTGCTGAACAGAAACCAGACCGGGGGATTATTATATTAACCAGGCCAGTATTTTTTTTAAATTTTTTTTTATTTTTTGCGCGAGGCCACCCGAACAAAGAAAAAAAAGCAAACAAGGCTACCGCGGTGGTCTCCCTTCCCTTCCTTTCCCACCCCTGTACATTTTAAAACATTGTATGGAATATTGTGATCTCGCATTGTCTTTGAAATTGTGGATGTTAAAGTGTTTTGTGAATTGGTGAAAAAGTTTAAATTGCCATTGTTGGATACTTCAAGACATTTTCTGCCCAAGAAGATACCCTTTCAAAAGGTACATTTTTATCATGGTACTTTATGTTTCTTGTCTTTTGAAGTGTCTAAACTTTAAAAAAGTTTACATTTTGGTTTCAAAATATATTGCTTGTTCTCTTTGTAACATTCCATAAATATACTTGAAATGTTATTTAAATATATTCAGAAGAAATTTTTGACCTTGTCTATATAATTGTGAATATTGGAATTATATATTGGAAAAATGCACTTGAGATACACTGGATAATTACTTTTTTGTGATTTAAATTTCTGTTGTTGATTTTATTTAATTACAAATTAATAAATACAAGTAAAAGAAATACGGCCAAAGCTTTCAGTGCTGGATTCAATATGGGATGGTACTGCATTTCCCAAGGCACGTAAGTCAAATCTCCGGTGGCATTTTACTTATGGGTTTTTTTTAAAAGGGATAACAGCCCCAAAACGGGTCTCAGACCCCATCAACATCTGCCACACAAGACGGTATGGTAATTAACCGAGTAACATTTTTACAACCTCTTAGGAAATAAATCTGCTCATCAAGGATTTACTAGACTGCATTAACTTGGCTGCCTGTTTTTCTCAGAATCTGCACCTCCGGAGGCCTAGCTGGCCACAAAATTAGCACTTCAAGAAAAGGGAGGGAAACCTGGGAAATGTATATAGAGGGCAAAGATCGATCGAACAGCCCCCAAGGTTATGGTTCATTCTTCCTTGAACTTAAAGCCCATTACGCTGGTCACCAGCCACTTGCAACCGGGAAAGAGAAGCGCCGGCTTCTCCGGACGAAGGTGCCCGGCCGCATCCACCAGGGCTTCAGCGCTACCCTTGTAGGAAGACAAGCCGGGGAGGACGAGTCTTTCTTCCCGAGGTAGTTCATGCTTAAGCCCGAGGGCCAAAACCAGAGGGTGCAAACAGCTGCGAAGTGAACCGCAGCTAATCCTGACTCCGCTTTCAAGAACCAAAAGGTGAACAACAAATCCCCACTGAAACGTAGCCGACTTTGCTATAACTATCACCACTCTGGCACCTTTTCTTTTCTTCTAAACCGACGTTAATGAAGGTTTAAGATAGCATTTTACGGACATGACTTCCAGACACGCAATTACCCCTTCCACCCTGTTCATGCCATGTAAGGGCGTGGGGG
>JANHFK010007674.1:16354-27498 GCA_036250565.1 Sibynophis collaris | reverse complement strand
CTCTGATGGTGAGTGGGGTCATTGTTTATCATTGGACACAAAGAAGAGAATTCCATTTTTTAGATATTTAGATAGATATTTAGATAGATATTTAGATATTTAGATATTTAGATAGATAGATAGACAGACAGACAGACAGACAGACAGACAGACAGACAGATAGATAGATATAGATAGACCTAGATATAAAGCAATGTAGCACAATAGCTGCAATAGTCAAAGTGGTGTAGAAATGGCAGTAGTCATTTATAATCTGCTTCTTATAGTTGGTATAAAGGACAATGATTAAAAACAATAATCCCACTCAGAAGGATAGAATAGTCTATCCTTCTAAGCCAAAACCCTCCATCTAGTTATAATTTTTTAGAAAGATGGTACTAATAAAATGGCAATTGGGATAGAATTTGGTCCAAGCAATGGGCATATTGCAAAATTCTGGTTTCCCTCCAAATCCTGGCATAGCTAATTTCATGGAGGATTTACTGTATTCTAAGTGACTGTATTATAAAGTCTTGAGCATTTACTGCATGCCTCTTACATAAAAAGAACAGGGGCTCTTGCCAATGGAAACAAGAAATAATCAGCCAATTAGAAAGATAACATTTCTCCTGGAATATGGACAGATTGTAATAAAAAAGAAAAGATCTTCCCTTCCCAAACTTTATTATTAAATCCAACATCATAGCTTCCAAGAAATGTAGGAACTTGAGACACTGGAGCTGGAAGTTTTTAAATTCTACTCATTGGGGGAACCTCAAGCTTAAAAGAGAAATGCCATTTAAAAGTTCTTTGCATATCAATATTGGACTGCTTATGCTTTGTGGCTGCTGCTATTGTTGCTTAATCAGATAAATAGCACTTTTAGATAGTTTATGAAATTGTGTCCTTCTATACAAGATTGTACTCAGAAGATAAGAAGCAACATACAAAACAGTACTAAGAAATCATATAGAAGCTCAAGACATTATTTCTTTACACATGAAATTGTAATTAAACTGGAGTCAAGCCTCCTAAATATGTGTACCAAATGTACAAACTGTATTTCAACAGGAATAGGGTCCCATAGTATTTTAGACACAGCTGAGAACATCCATGCTAATCTAACAGATTTTAATGGCAATAACCCAGAGTTTAATCTACAGACATCCATGTAAATCAATTGTAGAGTTTAAGGTACCAGGCTAGAAATTGAGAGAATATGAGTTCTATTCTCCCTTTAGACACAAGGCCAGATGGGTGGTTTGGGGCCAGTCACTCTCTCTCTCAACCCTAGGAAGGTGGCAATAGAAAACCACTTCTAAAATCTTCTTAAGAAAACTGCAGAGACTTGTGCCAGGCAGTTGCCAGGAGTCAATGTTGACTTAAGGCACAATGTAAGTTTGTGTCTATATCTATCTGTGACTATGGATCACTACATTTTCCTCCCATTCTATACTCTACACAAGTAAGGATTCTTTCTTTCCCTCTGCAGGATATAATTTAAAACATTCTCAACCTTCACATTTTTTATGATAGTTCCAGTCATTATACAAGCTATATGATAGTTTAGCTCAATTCTACTTAAGGAAGGAGTGTTTTATTTAAGAAAAAAAAATATTTTGGATGAATATAATTTGCTATTTCTTAATTTCATAAGCCTATCATTAACATATTCAAATCAGTGCTTATACGAGGTCTAGGTTTCCTAGGTGTTAAGATTTCCTGCATGTTATTATTTAGTATATAGGCATTACTCAAAACATCTCAAATGGAATCTTCATCACAGCTTTTCAAAGCTAGAAAGCTAGAAATTATAAAACAATACACTATAATTCCAAGTCCACTAAATTGTCTGAACCTGTTCTTTGGGGAATATCTGTTAGTTTAGGTCTACTGCAAGTTTGGGCACTGGCTTCTAGTTTCACAGTAGCTTGGAAGTGATCATCATCATGTATTGAAGTGATCAAGAAGTAGGTAACACTGAAAAATATACTAATCAAAATTAGGGAAAAATCCTGCCCCGAATATTGAAATAAAAATACAGAGTTCTCCTTTTCAATACCCTTTTATAGATCCATTTAGGCTACCAATGACAAATTTCATGGCCAGTTGGAATTGTCATTGGAAAGAGCCATTTGGTTGAGCTGTGCAGCCACAGAAATTGAATAAATAAAATAAAAATAAACATCAGGGAAGGAGTCATGATAAAGAGTTGCCTGGAGGGAAACTGTTGAATCTGGAAATCTTATTTAACATTAAATTTTTGCCCTGAAAAATGCGTCCATCTGGATACAATAAAGTTAATTCCAAAATAAAGATCTTTAACTTATTCCAGGCACAGTAATACTAAGAAGAGAGATAACTGTTAAAGATCAATAATTTATTATTGCATATCAGCCATGGCCAGCTGGGTCTGGGATGCTTTCTCAGGAATAAAATTGAAGAAAAGAAATTATCTTGCCGAATGATTCTGAATAGAGTGAGGAAAATAGGGACCAGATCCAGCTATATAGGTTGCAGGAGATTGACGGTAAAAGGAAGTAAGATTTGATAATTCTTAAAAAAAAAAAAATCCATGAAAGGCAGCAGACTGAAAAATGAACTGGGGCTGCTCTGTGGACATTTGTAAAAATGAATTTTGCAAAGAATTTAGGTAAATATGGGTCAGCTGTGGAAGTTCAACGTTATGATAAAGAAGGAAGCCTCACTTGTCTCTTGCAATTGCTCTTTGGAAATATATTCTTTTCAATAGAACGATATATGTGGTTATCATGGATAGTAACTTCTGGTAACCAAACCATTTTGTACAGAGCACTACTTATGGGGAAGACTTTTTTCTCAAAATGAAGAATGATCATTTTTTAAAAAGAAAATAATTTGAAAAAAATATTTGTATTTAATAGTGGGGGCTTTTAATTTGGGCTTCATTTAACTACTTGGACATTATTAATCACTCTCTTACTTTCTTCCTTTTGTACATGCAGAGCAAATGGCTAACAATATTCCTCTGCGGCTTGTTTCCAGCCTAAAGAATTAAGAGCTTTCTAAATTATGTGAAGATTTCCTTGCACAATTGATGTGAGGAACTTACACAGCAAAGATGAGTTTGGAAAAGGTGGAACTAAGAAGAGGAGGACCTGGGATAAAGCTACTGAATGCAGATAAAGGCTTTGAAAAGAATGCACAAGAGTTGAGATTGCCACTGCCAGTTGAAAGACAAAGATAAAACAAGTCTATCTCTGTTCTTCAAACACAAATTTTGATGTAGTATGCTGCTCCATTAAAAATACATTTTACGTATTATTTAATAAACATTCAGTTCAAAATTAATATAAAAAGGAGTTATTCTAACATTATTAAATTGTTACATAATACAATAGTTTTATCATGAAAAATTTATCTTTTATAATTGCAAATTAGTATAATTAGTTGCCAGAAAAACTACTGAAAATCATATCAGGGATTAGAAAATGAAAAACGTGTTAATGATCAATTCAGTATAATTGTGCAAACTGAGATACTGATTTACAGAGTTAGCTATCAGACACTGCTACTAGGTATTGATCTTTCTATTGATCTTATCAATAAAAACTTGCCTCTTGAAATGAACAGTCTGGGAAGGAACTTAGAAGCTAAAACTGGAACAGAAAATTATGAAATGTTTGTTAATATTAAATAAGACATTGAAATGGATTTATGTTTTAAATTGGCCATATCTTCTTAGCCAGCTATACTATTGTATAGTTCTTAAAATCTTAAAAGCCATTTACCAGATTTTAAAGATCATTAACTATGAAAAGATTATGTGCAACTGAAATGTTAACATTTTAAAGTTATTTTAGTTAATTTACATACATGTCAATTATATCTAAAAAGTAACAAGTTGGGATCCTTGAAAAAGTCTAGGAAATCCTTACAGTGTTTCCCAGATGCAAACCAGAAAAAAAGGGAACCTAGGAGATAACAATAGCAACTAGAGGACTTTGCAGTAGGTCTCCAACAGAAATCCCAGACAAGGAACATACAAGATTAATACTTATCACATTAGTAACTGTTGGAACATGAGGCAGGTAATAGTAGCTGCCATAGTTGTGATAGGATGGAAATGGGGGCTTGGGAAACAGTAGTTAGGCATGGGGTGGGGAATCCCAGGACCACAGAGGAAATGCTGGTAAGAAAAGGAGTTAAATCTATTTGGGAGAAAATTAGAGGCTGAGTAATGATACCAGCTGTGTGTTTTGTGGAATTTAGTCAGCTGAAGAATTTTTGGATGTAGCCATTCACAACTGATTCTTGATACTGAAACTAAGAGAAATGGCGAAGAAGAAAAAAACATCTAATCCATCATATTCTGTTTACGTAGTTGTCTGTGGAGATTCTCAGTCATCTAGGTGATAGTTGTCTCAGAACTGCTTTTTTCAAAAGGCAACTGGATTGTTTTCAAAAGGCAACTGGATGGGGGAGGGGGAGGGGATGGAAGGATAAGTTCTATCCATCCAGCCTCAACTGTCAGTACCTATCTTTCCATTCCTCCTCCCCATCACAACTGATGAAGTTTCTTGGATGAGAAACAAAACATTTTGTTCTTCCTCCTCAAGGAAAAAAACAGTCCAGTTGCCTTTTTGGGAAAAAAACAACTTCTGAGACATACTTACATCGTTAGGAAATAAAAAATAATGCCTTAAATAAAGTCTGGTCATTTTACATACAGCTATCAGTCTTGTGCTAGTTCTATTCTCATGGATATAGAAGGAAAATCCTGGGGGATGGGATAGAGTGGGTATTTCCTCCGATAGGAAGGTGCAACTTCATACTGCAAATTGAAAGAAAATGTTACAAAATTGTTTTCTGGGAAAGGAACGGAACCAAAAGATAAATCATCTCAGTTTCTCACATTATTTTGGATACTGTAATGACAGCAAGAATGAACTTGGGAGACCGGGAGAAGACATAATGCCCAGAGAAGGAGCAGATAAAAGGAAGCTTAGCCCATAGCTGCAGTGTGAGAAGAACAAGAGAGTCAGAAGGGGCCCTCACTATAATGGTGACGGCAGGAGAATTGTACTTTCAGACAATTCTGTTAGTGTAGTTTTACAATAAAGTAGAATTACTTTATATAGCCATGATTTCCATCTGCTGTACCTGATAAGGCTGACATCAATCTTGCAAGTCGGAAAGTATAATTCTGCTGCCTTCTCCTTTGCAGCCTAAGAAGTTAGGGAGAGTCCTTTTTGAGCCTCTCACTCTGTCCATTATACAGCTCTGAGCTATGCTACCTCTTATCTGACTGTTCCCTAGGCAACATCTCTTTGGCTGATCTTACAAGGTCATTGCCACATACCATTATGGGTACACATATGGAAGCAACCTATTTTTAAGCTAAAAGGATAACGAAGGGTTAAAAATCATGGTTGCGGAATTGTGTATTTAAATAAAATATAAGAAATACATTTTTAATACTGTTATTGTCTTACTATAATTGCCCTCCTATAATTAACATGTAATTACAGTTCTATCTAGCAATAGTAACTTGGAAAGAAAAAAAACATTTAAAACAGGTTTTTAATGAAAATATTTTAAAGTGTTAATGGTGAGATTGGTCTATCTATTATTATAATATTTAGCAATCTTATTTTTCGGCTAAATAAAGCTTAATGCAATATGTGTATAATGACTGTAATGAGTAGTGACCAGATTCAATAGAACGTATTACACTAATCAATACTTTAAATAGCAACTGTACCAAATTCTATAGGCCACAAAACTTTTCTAAAATATAGGAAATAGATGACAACTTTCTTTTTGCCAAAAACTGAATTTTTAGATCAAGTTTTCTAATTAGATCTGTAATAACAATAATTTTCGATACCTGCAAGATTATCGATCTCCTTCTCTTGCAACAGACTGACAGCATCATCATCCCCTTCTAGCATGAGTTCGGTTTCAGCATTTTGGTTGACAACAGCTTGACTTCGAAAGGTTTTCTTTGATTTCACCACGTCTTCTTCAGTTCCTATAAAACAGACACTGTTTTCATTCAACATTTCAGTTTAGTCTGAACATCCAATAAATGTTTTCAAATACAAAATGGAATTAATTTGTACTTCAAAATATATTTTCAAACCTTTACAAAAAACAGATGTCATGTTTTAGACAAAGATGAGTAAGGATTATTGGGTTAATATTATGTAAACTTCAAAATAAAAGATATAACCTTAAAAAAATGAAAGTATCACACTAACTGTCCAGTGTAACAACCTGATAAGACACATTTACTAGAAATAACACTAGTCATTTGGCTGAATTGGGTCAATGTGCAGTTTAACGATTTATATAAATCTTCTTGAAATTAATTTTGTTTCACAATATGAAATGTACAATTTTTAAAGAATTGCTTGAGTCCTTTAGTATGATTGAAACTGTAGGTTTTTTGTCATTCTCCATCATTTAGTTTGCCACAGTGTAATAAACATTTATCTAAATGAAAGTGTGGGACACTGAAAGCTGCCCTTCAATCAATGTATCCTTTATAAATTAGAATTCCATTTATCAAAATTACAGAAAGAACTATAATGTCACAGGGGGCTGGCTCATTACAAGGCTTATAAACACTGTTCTAACAAAGAAATGGTTTAATACCTAACAAATCAAACATTGATTGGGCACAGAATTTATTTGAGATCATCTATCTTCAGAAAACATGCTACACTGAATGGACTTTTTGGCGTCACTATATATTCATCAAAAAAAAATTAACAAGCAGCTTCTATAAACCACTCTATTACCTTGTATCCTGAAATACACAATATGTTCTGAGCAGATGTGTTACAGATATTCTAGTTATATAATTCTAAAGAGGTATATAAACATTCTCAAAAGAGAGTTCAATATTTTTCTCCTTCAAAACAGAAGGGCACAGAATCAGTTTAAAAATGCATTTGCTTTGAATTATGCATAGCTAATAATACTAACAACTGAATATGATATAATAAAAGCCAACATTATTGTGACTATTTAGCATTTTTATAATTAAGCATTCAGATTAAAAATTGATATTACTTTTGGTGAAGATAATCTCTGTGGGATGAGGCAACCAATAAATAAATAAATATGTATATGTATATGTATATGCATATGTATATATGTATATTATCATTAACATTTTATGACGGGATACTGCTAATAATAAGGTTCCTTGATTATAATCAATTATACTGGCATTGTAAGCTTTTTGGACTTTTATTTTTATTTCATTAAACATTGGCCAGGATTGCCTAATTGCATTTTGGAATATTGATTGGGTTTGTCTACTGTTATTTTTCATTTTATTTATTTTTAGTCTTTAAATGTATCAAGAATCTTGACTATTCAATATTCAAATTGGATAACCTCTTGCAAATTCCTGTTACAATTAGCAACAGAAATAGCCAACTTTAAATAAAATAAAACCACTCTCTGAATAACATTAGTTTAAATGTACATTGAAATGTTGAAAAATATATCAAATAATAAGCAATGTTATTTAATTGATATAAGGTAGTCAGCATTAAGTAACAGATTAACAAGTGGGATTTATAAAATAATTTCATTATTTTGCAACTTTATTCTAATACATGGCATAAATACCTCTACATTACTGTTTTATATATAGAGTGTAATTATTGTGTTCTACATTCAATATTTAATCAAAAATATTTTAAGCATATCTTGTTTTGTAATATAGGCTTGCCTTCTGAATTTTAATATTAATGGCAGTATTTTGATAATTTTTTATTTCAGGCCACAAGCCTAAGGCCCACAAGCATAAGGCCCACAAGCCTTATCAAAAAGTTAGATAAAATAACAGATATAAAATATCTGTTTTTCTGTTTTTAAGAATTTAGACTGTCACAGATAAAGGAAAAAAGATCACTTATATTTTCATTCTAAATTCGGTACACTTAAATTATTGTAAATGCAGATTCATTTTAATTTACTCTACTTTAAAATCTGATCTGTATTCTTTTTTAGGAACTCAGGACATTCAAATTTCCTGTTAAATACAAGAATTTAAGGGAAATCCCCAAATTATTATTTTTTATAAGTATCAACAAAGACATTTCTTGGTCTTCTGGAAAACTGCACGCAACTTTAAATATTTGTATTCTTTTTTCCTTGCCCTACCCTTGCCTTCTTTAAACATTTTAAATTTCTAAAATAACAATATATGATTTTCTAATGTTTTTGTATCAGATATAATGGAATACAACACTACACTACCATTGCCATGAATAATTAAGGTTTAGGCCATATTGACCTAGCCATATTTTATCAACCAATCTTTATTATGTTATTTGCTGAAGGTTACAACTGTATTAATTCAGCATAAATAGTCAGAAATGTATATATTCTAAATGAGTAAAAGACAGAAAAATAACAGATGGAAAATATGCCATAGTATGGATCAAAATTAATTTTATTAAGAAATAATAATAGAAAGAAATAATAAGGTACACAAGGTATGTTGCAAACTGCTGTACATCTTATACTAAATATATTAATAGAATTTAGCCCTAATAGTTTTATGAAAAATATAGTTGGACCATGGAAGATTTTTTTTTAATATATGTATATTTCCATACCTTGGCTTATGACTTAAAGACACTAAAGACACTCATTTGGATCAAAAGAAAGAGTATACTAAATAATTCTATTGATAAAATGCACAAGGTATGAACTCACGAAATCATTCACTTTCATGGCACATTTGTCAGTTATAAGCACCATCTACCTACCAACTTTAAAAAAAATGAAAAGTATAGTTTTATATAATTAATCAGGAAGAAGATCACTATTGTTTTTAATAAAATAACAAGAATAAAAAAGAATAATTTAATAATTCTGATACATTGAAATAAAAAGTATTATTAGTAAGTAGAACATAATATTAGATTTATGGGCCACCCATCTTGCCTAGAGTTGACTTAAAAGTATGTCAAGTAGTAAACCAAAACACTTATGAAACCAAACAAAACTGGCCATTTATTCAATTTAATAAGAAGTCTTTCCTCTGTGTGTGTATGTGTCTGCATTTTTCCCTCCTCTTTTCCTTTCTATCCACACATTTCATAAAGCATGAGAAAACAACCATAAATTAGAAAAACAGATTTTTTTAAAAAAAAAAAGCATTTGACACATCAACATTGATTTGGGTAACATCCATATTTTCTTCTCAAATGTCACTTAAACTTGTAAATTCTCATTTAGATTCTTCAGGTCACAGCTGGTTCTAGGTATGCAAGCTAAACATCAAAGATTACCCGCTGTGTCCAGAACTATTAGAAGTCAGTTCAAGGCTACTTGAATAAATGCACAGACAGTATGTGGCTGATTTTAGACACGAGTAGACTGAAGAGCAAAAAAAAAATAAAAAATTCACATCCAAATCTAAGTCAAACACACAATTCAGTTCAAACAAACTACTCAACATCATAACTCATTAACATCTATTTGACTTTAAAGTCATTAATTTCATTTTAAAGGTAAAATGGAAATAAAACTACAGTTAGTTTAGAAGCTGTGATACTAACCAAAAGAGAATTCTGCTTCATTCAGAATTCATTCCACAGCTTACTTCAGTGAATTATAGATAAGGCAATTTATGCAGTGATTTTTCTTTCATCTTTGAAGAGGGCTGGCAGAATGGAAAGTTAACTCATTTTAGTGTTACCTAAATGTACTGACAGGAAATTCTAATGTTTCCAAACATCTGGAAATCAGCTTCATGGGGTGATTTCTTTTCTTGAAGAATGCTTTTTCTTATATTTTACAACTTTGTGTGGCTTCTAAAAGTGTGTCAACATAACTAAAGTTTGTCCCATTAACAATAAAATGCGCTCAAGTAAAAAAAAAAAATTTACACAATAAAAACGTAAGGTGAAACTTTCCTCTTGCTTCTTTCTGAAACTACTTAATCAGTGTGCAACTTTTACTATTATTGTCTTAAGTTCTTAAATAGTCATAAGTAGTCTTTTAAAAAATACCATTATTTCACTACCTGATAAAGTATACCTTTTTTTTCTAAGCAATATTATTTTTTGATTTATTTATTATTGTATTGTCCTATGATTATAAGGTAAGTGTAAAATAAAGATATTCAAAATATAATCATATGGTTGCAGCATACTATCAGGCTGAAACTGAGGAATATGGCAAGAAGGCATTTGAATTTGTTCACAACTGGGTGTGTCATAAACTAAAAATTTTCTGGCTTGATTCCTGCCAAGCACATTATTATTCTGGTATTACCAGAAAAGCACAGGGTACCTTGCTAACTGAGTCAGATGATCTAAGAACACACCAGAAGAAGGTACTAACTTTATAGAACTACTGTATATCAGGATGTCAGATCCCAGTTTGATGCACTTCACTAGTAAGTTCTTTACAAATTGTAAAGAATATCTTAAGTTCTCCTTAGCTCCATTCTACCCGAAAATCTAGGGGTCGTATTTATATTCTGAACCTTTCTGCCAGTTTATCAGTATTGTATTACTGTGATCAGTAATAATTAAAACATCAAGGTGATAAAGGCGATGGCATTAAAACCATTGCTTTTCAGAAGTATTTATCATAAGAACTTAAAATAGCTTATGAAGGTGATGGTTAAATTCTACTTAATGATTTTATTATGCATTTATTAATATACCTACCTTATTCTTGACTCAAAACTATTCTGAAATAATAATTGTCCATGACAGATTGAACTGAATTTTGATTGAACTCCTACTGTTTCTAATGGCTTTTGATTTTAAATAACTCTATAAAATTCTTCCTCTAACGAAGAATGTTAAGATGTTGCTAGTTTTTTATCTCTGTATTAGAAGATCAGTAAATAGCATTACAGTAAACAGTTTGGTAAAGTGGCAGAAAATAAAAACAACCTTCTGAAAAGGAGTCAGTATATAGGAGAATTTCGTAAAATGTTTCATACAACGGTTTTTTTCAGATGTGGACATTAAAGTACTATTATTTATAATTTCTTGAGTGCTTTTTCTTCTGCATTAATTGTAGAAGGTGATGCTGTATGATACAATACGATTGCCAGTTATAGAAAACAGTGGTAAACTAAGTAAGAAAATACTTTATTTCCTATTCTAGATCTGCAATTCCATATTTTGTTCCTAATA
>JANHFK010007674.1:0-16254 GCA_036250565.1 Sibynophis collaris | reverse complement strand
TGTACTCAATTCATGCCTATAATTATATATATTATCTAATATGTACTTGACAAATAAATAAATAAATAAATAAATATAAAACTGAAACCTAAACAAACCTGCAAACAAAAACAAATAGTAGGAAGGTTTTTAAGCTAAGCAGGTTTACATGCTTTTCTCATTTTCATTGCTTCCTCTAAGAACATCCTCATTAGATTGAAAAATAGATGAGACTCATGAAACCTGGAAGCCTTTTGAAGATAAAGCATGTTAAAAAAGAGAATCTAGAACAACATCCCTCATGGATAAATGTGGTAAGGACCAGCAGGGGACTGCCTTCCACTTTCATCCTTGAAGCATTTTTTTTTCACTCCAATCCTAGTTAAGGGAAATGATTTATTTCATTAGTTTACAAATAGACGTGAAGATGAACATCCAGAGTCAGAATCTGGGTTGATCTATTGAGTAACCAAGTCTCAAACAACACCTCAATTCAGCCGTTCCATCTAATTCCTCTATCCCAATGCATAAAACACCTCCAAAATCATGTATTTGTATAGAAAAGGCAACACTGCAACTTTTCTTTCCAAAGGTTTGAGTTTTAAAGAAATTTGTGAGTCTGGATTTGCATACTTTGAAATTTGTATGGGCTTCATGTTAAGCTTGGTCAAGCAATCACTCAGTCAGTTATATAAACAGTTCTCTACATGGTTCAGGATGATTTTGTAAACTGCCTGTGGCAATTAACAAAACCGTATAATTAACAAAACTACTAAAGAAACTGTAATATGAAATACAATACAATGAAAGAGATTTGAATGTGGAATGCTACTTAAAAAAATTCTGTACTTCTGAAACTTCAAATAGTTGGATAAAAATGAATAAATCTAATACTGTTTAGTTATCAGGTTCTCAAATTATCTGAAACATTTTCACTACATTTTAATGCTTTACCTCTTTAGGTAATATCTGCCATTCCTCCCTTGAGCAAGTATAAAATCCATAGAGAGAACTGATATTTCCAAAAACTCCTGTATTCCTTGATCAGCTAGCATCATATTACTATTATATACCATGTGTTCACTATCAATACTGATTTAAGTCTAGATTAGTTAGAGAGTGCTCTTTTATTCATCAAGGTCATGTCTTGATGGCTATGCAAGCTTAGATAAATCAGACATTAAGTAGATGCATCTCCGCAGAACCTAGAAATTCTCTCATCTGCAGACCTCAGCATATCTTGTTATTTATTGCCAAAGAATTGACTGATTAATTTTGTCATCTTTGCTCTGTGATTTTTTTGCTCAGCTGAGGCTGCCTGCCCTCGTCTGCAATGCCTGATCAGACCTATTTAAGCTGACGCCTTTGATCACAGACCCAGATGAGCTTGCTGACTTAGGCTCTGACTAAACATTTCTTGGCTATGATATTTAATCACAACTTCCCCCCGCAATGATAACTGTCAGTCTATTCTATACAGAAACTTAAAGCAGTATTTGTGCTACTATTTTCAAAATAGAATTTTAAAAAACCCTCACTCATCCATATAATTCTTTTTTTTTCTTGCTGTTTCTACTATGATGTTATTTGTGGATAGTGAATTACGTTATGTAACTTGCAACTTTACATAACAAAAATCAATGGCTTTCTCTATAGTACTTCTCATGTGTGATTCTGGTAATAAAAAAGAGAGATAAAATGATCAAAATAAAACTGATGAAAAATCCCTAATGAAAGTTAAGCCCCCATGGAAAAAAAATGCTGTGCCTCCAGCTCTTTATTAATCACATTCCAGCACCAGAGGTTGAAAATACATCAAACCGCACCAAATCCTTTTTACATGACAACCTCATAAATTATTCAACTCATTAGTATCACCAGGAGGTATAAAAATAACATCAGTGTTAAGGATGTTTTCTTATACAGTTGGGTCAAGTAAAAGTTTTAATATTAAAATCCATAAGTACAAGCCTCCAAACTACACCCCCTCCCTCCAATCAAGGTAAAAATTCTCTGGACTTAATCTCAGTGAAAGCTGTTTTAAATTCTTCTGGAAGACTGTTCTTAATTTTGATACTGAAAGCTTTAGAAAAAACGTACTTTAAAACTGCAAAAGATAACATCTTTCCATGTGATTTGTAATATAAACAGTAATGACACTATCTACATTTCTCCACATACATGATATCATGGGAAGTAAATGTATGAGGAGAAATATCAATTGACAATCTGTATGAAATTCTCATGATTGAGCTACATCATGGTCTTTTTTTAAAAAAAAACCCTCCTTTTAAGCACAATAACTTAACAGTTTCATATAGGGTTTTTGGCACTTTGTGAATATACTTTTCTGTGTATCTACATAAATGTGACTTATTGCTCTTGCCTTCTGTTAATTTCAGACTACAAATAAGCAAGACTGATTGTAGTAACCTAGACACAACATATGACAGCAATTTGTATTAAGAGAGTCTTTTTTAATTGTCATGGCATAATGGGTCAGACTTGGCTATTCATACAAAGGGGCATATACATATGTATGTACACACACACCAGAGAAGACAGAGAGTTTAATTCACTGGAGGAGGGAAGTTAAAATATTCCCATCCTTATTAAACTCATTGCTAAGGATCAAGGGAAGAGGGGCTAAGAACAGCAGAATGTACCTATCTTGTCTATACCAATACTGTACTTCAAACTAATCAGGAATTACTTTTTTTTAATGTCCTATTTTTTTTCCCTATGGCATTTATTCCCTCTTGTTCTTCAACATAAATTAGAGAAATAACAATGACATGAAATGAAATAAAATAGCGGTTGTGTTTTAGGATGACTTGTAACATAATTTTACTTTCAGACTTTTTGGTTGAAGACATATCAAGATTAGTGAGAAATACAGATTTGCAAGTCAAATGGTTCATTCATATTCTAATATCATCAAAAATTCCTTGAATGAAAGTATGGAAAGTTGCTGCCAGTCAACGATGTATTATTGAAGTACACAGAGCCATCTGACCTAATTACATGGCATTCTAGAGAAGCAGTATCATAAAATCTAAGAATATGCTATATAAAACCTTTAAAATAGTTTACTAATCTAAACAATTCTGAAGCAGCACTTATACTGTTTCAATTATATTTTCAAAAAAGAGTTGAAGCAAAGGGATCTGAAAACAACAAGAACCATACTACAGAGGTCGGAGAAAGGCTTTGAATGTAGCAGCTTCCAAGAATTATAATTGTGCAATCCTATATGCTACTCAAATATGAGTTCCATGAAATTCAGTCTGACATACCTCAGTAGGAATCGTTTTCATTAAAAGCAAAGTAAAAATTATTGATAAGAATTAAATTGTGGCACATAAACAAGGATTTCTATTATTAGGCATATTACCAAATAGTTTCTTCATTCTTTTTTTATATTTTTGCTCTATTACAGGGCCTTTTTTCTTTTCTGCAGTTTCCAACTTTTAGTCATTTTTTATAAAGTTAAATCATATTAATCAGAGATCAAAAGAGTGTATATAAAATTATTAAATTACTAAACTTACAAAATTCAACCAAACTACAGAGGTTAGTACTGTGGAATAAATTTCTGGAATAGTTTAGATTCCCAATAAATTCAATGAGATTATAAATTCTTTCATTTAAACTTGACTAATTATATCTCTGATAGGTGATTTGCTATTTGCAAATTTATTAGCTCACTGTGACAATGAAAGTTTTTATATATAATATAATTCTCCATACACACTGCCAGCTTTAAGCAGTGTAATAAGTCTCTTTCTTTAACTGAAAAATAAGAAATATTTTAAGAGCACAGAGTACTTTTCAGAAAGGTTATCTTATTCTCAATTTTTAGCTTGTCTCTGTATTCTCTAAAATAAAAGAGACTTACAACACTGAGAAATGTGGAAGTCCTTTTATATTAACCTTGTCAGAAAAAAAGCTTACCTCTTTCTTTGGATTCAATGAACTATATTTTTTCTAAAACTAACAAGATTATTACTGTATTTACAGTTTTTCATCTATGTGTATACATTATTCTAATGTCCCCAGTCCTGTTTTTAAATATAATACAAACAGGACAAGTTTGAAAACTACTGTTAACAATATTGAAATGTATTTAGCTATACAAGGTAAATGCTAAATGTAAAAAAAATAGAAAACACTCTAATAAAAATGGACAGATTTCATTCAAACAGAGTCTAGTAACAATTCTAACTGCATTTAGGACAGTAGAAATGTTACAGTGATACTGACCATATTCTCCAACAGCTTTGAGCAATGCATCAGAATGGGTGGAGCCAAAAGCATTGCGAACAAACCGTCTCCGCCGGCGAAGATCATCTTCCCAGTAATCTAGGCGCCAAAAATCATGCAGTTGGCTGAGGGATAAAAAAGAATAAAAGAAAGTAATCAGCATCTACATGTAAATTCTGTACCATTGATTAGAAAAAAAGTCCTATAAAGGATATGTGTTTGTTTCAGTGATTACATACAAATTACAACAAATATATGGATTCTTAAAATAAGAATATTCAATAACTTCTTTACTTTCATTTAAATATTCACGGATTCTGCCTCCCTGTCTCAGAATATTTTGCCTACTAAAAAGCCATTAATCAGAGGAAGCCCATTAACAAATGCAGTATCAAATTACAAGTATTAATGACACAGCTTGCTTTTTTTTTAGTGTTTTTTAAAAGAACTGTAAATCATAAAGTGGACTTAAGAGCAAATATTTTTCACTTAAATTACTACAATCCTTTAGAAGAGTAAACTTAAAAGTATAAAACACTGGCCACTTGAAATCTGTGGAGTTATGATTAAAATAATGCACTGAAATATTCATTGAACTAATTCCCCATTGCCCCGAGCAACCTGAGAAAATTGCAATTTTATTCATTATTAATAACATAGAATTAGAGCTGCAAAAATCCACCATGTGGTAATTGTATAGGTAAATTATTATTCCAACACCAACAGAGTCCTTGGATGATTTTATAGCTTCCAGCTAAAACAAGCCATTAACAACCATAGCCATGTTCATGTTACATTGCCTGTTTTACATTCAGAATCTATATTAAACTTCCACATAATGACTCAGAAACTATTGTTAACCTGTATCCTACTGAAAATGCAAATATGTGCTTTCATTGGACAGAAAATTAATTTTTCTTTAGTATACGTGAGACTTTCAAAAGAATCTCAGAATTAACAATTCAGCACTAAACCAAAATGCAAACAATTATTGTTTTGGATAATAGCATTCATTATGATGTTGATGGATGATCAAGTCATGATTGTAGTCTTATTGAGTGGCCATATAAACTCTTTAATAAATAAACACTATTCTTTCAATGTGATGTAGGCATTTTTCTCAGTAACTACCGGTACATGTTATTAAGGAAAATTAATTTGCTGAGATAAATAAAACAAGTTTATTTACATAATTGTACAGAGTAATTGGTAATTAGGGAATGGAAGGGGGTTTATGCCTCTCTTATACAAATGACCTTTTACCCAATGGCTTATATTTTTATAATTAGGCTGCAGAAAATGTTTGACCACATCCTGTGACTTTTGTATGAAGAAACTGGGGCCACAAGGTTAAATATACTTCCAACTGATGGTTCCTTCATATCATACCTCCCCTCCCCAATGACTATGAAGTGAGAAAGTGTGGAGCATCTGCTTCCATATGAACCTGACTATCATTTAAGATGACCTACTGCAACTCTCTTGAATACCCCACTGCTTTAGG
Source organism: Sibynophis collaris (assembly GCA_036250565.1). Lineage (NCBI taxonomy): Eukaryota > Metazoa > Chordata > Lepidosauria > Squamata > Sibynophiidae > Sibynophis > Sibynophis collaris. The sequence continues at coordinate 10,508 of JANHFK010007674.1, read as the reverse complement.
GATATGCTTAATAATACCACACAATAGAATTTTCTAATTACTGGCACTCTCTATGTGAAACTTGCAAGATGTTCTTTGTTGTTGTTGTGTGGAACTTGCAAGATGTTCGTTGTTATTGTTGTTATTATTATTTGTAAGAAATGTCTTGAAAACAAATCTGGAGCAAATGCATTTCATAGCCTGCAGTACAATTGTTGAAATTCTATAAGATTCAGTGTCACAGTAATCTTTTTATTTATTTATCTATGCATTTCTTTTTAATTATGTTCAGAGTAACTAACAAACTATATATACATAGTTACAGATGTGCACTTTATTATGTTTATTTGAAATACAGATTACTTTGCTTCTTGAAAGTCCAAATTTTACTTCCACAGAGTGTAAGAGGAAAGCCACTGCTTGCCTGATCCTGATCTTTGTATATGTAGATATATCCCAGCATCTGATAAACATTTCTAAGGACTTCATTGATACTATACTAAGTGCTAGCCTATGGAATGTTTTTAACAGAATAACAGAGAGTTGGAAGGGACCTTGGTGGTCTTCCAGTCCAACTCTCTGCTCAAGGAGGGGGACCCTATGCCATTCCAGACAAGTGGCTTTCCAGTTTCTTCTTAAAAGCCTCCAGTGATGGAGCACCCTCAACTTTTGGACTGCTTGTTCCATTACTATTGATTGTTGATCCTAAAAGGCAGAAAATAAGTTTCGTTGCAATATCTTCATTGTCAGTTTTAAGGCCGGTTGTTGTAAGTGTTGTTATTAGTTTGGCCTTTATATCTAATTTTTTTTCACTGTGCTCCTTGACTTTCTTCACTATAGCATATCAGCTAACAAAGTAGTATCATCAATATAGCACAGTTTATTGATGTTTCTTTCTCCATTTTTAAAACCATCTTTTTCCAGTCCAGCTTCCACAATATATATTCATAGCCCATAACTAAACTAAATTAAATTAAACTTATTGGGTGGCCATATAAAAACTGAACTGAAAATACAATAAACTTTTGTCTCTTTTGCCAACTGGGAATCTTCAGCAAACCCAGTTGAGAGATGTCTTGAAAGTCTTTTCTTGTTTGAGTTTATGTTCAGCATCTTTACAATGTTCTAATATTGATTCTTGTGGGGTTTTTTTACCAGCTCTCTGGTTTGGGTTTTTTTGTCCTTCCTTCCTTCCTTCCTTCCTTCCTTCCTTCCTTCCTTCCTTCCGTCCTGCCTTCTTTCCGACGGAATGAAGCTGTTGCCTTCACATATTCATCTGTAACATTCATACAGGATAGATACCCAGTAAAGAAAGAAAGGCACATATCCAAAGTCTCATTGCAATTGTTTTGCATAATATTTGGTTCTTTTAATGAACACTTCCAAGAACATATTTGTATGTAGCATTTTGACCAGCTTCAAGGGCAAGTTAAAATTCTGCTTGAAGTTAAAATTTAGGTTGAATGATTTTGAGTGAAAATTTAGTATAAAGTTTCATAGCTTGAGAATTGCAGTTTATTGCAGGTTCATCTCCTCCAATTATCCTTGAAAATAAACTGGGTATCATGTATACAGCTGCTTATATGAGTGGACTGCATTTACAGAATCTGTCACTATGGGAGGGAGGGGTAGATTTTATTGGCATTTAAAATAAACATTAAGTTTATATTAAATATAATGGACGCAGAAAACAAGACAATGCCAATTCCTGATTATAAACCCAGATCAAACTCAGATATTGCACAATTGACATGGTAGATGAACCAAGTAATTCCCTGGTACACTGTATGAGCCTTCTGTCCCACATGATTATTCACTGTATTTCTAAAAGTGATAATTAATGCAAATTGATACTCAGCATGATGGAACTGGTACATTGACTTACATAAGACAAGAGAGATAGCCAATAAAACGTACATATTTCCAGGTATGAAAACAACGTTATGAATAAATAATATTTTGTGGATTTTTCTTAATGCTTGCAAGATGCTTACAAAGTCACTTGTGTGAGATGATATATATAAATCATATAAATATATATACTGTATAAGTTTGTCAATACCTTTTCAAAATTATTAAAACATTTAAAAATTCTGAAACAAAATGTCATAATCCATTTTTTCCCAATTTAATCAAATCATTTATTTAAGTATTTATGAAATTTATATACCATCTGTCAAATCACACTCTAGGAATTTACAAGTATACATAATGAAAGTAAACGTAAAAGAAAATGTTTCCCTGTTCAGTTATGTCCGATTCTAGGGTGAAGTGCTCATCTCTGTTTCTTGGCTGAGGGGGCCAGCATTGTCCTCTGGTCATGTGGCCAGCATGGCTATATGCAAAAACTTGCATGGAATACTGTTACCTTTCCACCAAAGTTGTACCTATTGATCTACTTACATTTGCATGCTTTCAAACTGTTAGGTGGGGTGAAGCTGGAGCAAGGAACAGTGGTTCCCCAATGTGCAGCACTCAGATCTTGAACCCAGACTGTCAGCTTTCCAGATGACAAACTCAGTGGTTTTAAACTACTGAGCCATTGCACCACCAAATAATAATATTATTTGATCTGCTTATTGAGATTAAAAGCTGTCCAAAATAGTGTAGAGTTCTATGTTACTATACTGGGGAAGAAAAAAACCAAGAACAGCAAGACAAAATATTCCTATAACACTATAGTGTCAACCTGCCCAAGGAAGTTTTGAAAACTGTGTTTTTAAGACTTACTTAGATGACACTAGAAACAGGGCCACACAGCCTTCATGGGGATCTATATCACACAACAAAGATAACATAGAGAAGCTTGGTCTCTGAAATTCCACAAAATGACATCATTTTAAAGATGGAAGCGAAGCATGACTATTCTGAGATTTGGAAATCTTGTCCTATCTATATTAAGTTATTTAAGGCCAAAGTTACAGGTATGTTGCTCTGTGAAACCCAGTTGTGTGTCCAAAAGAATACACAAGAATTAAATTCTTGTATCTACAGAAATTTTATAGTCCATATAATCTAAATTTCTAAAAATAATAGTACACATTCCATCATTAAGCTTGTAATCGGCTAACACGATTAGAGCTGAACTTTTGAGTTTTGTGCAACATAACACCTAAGACCTAACACCTTAGGCAAAGCAAATCCATTAGGGAACATCTATGGTTCATCTTACCTTAATAATATATTAAATTCACACTGCAAAAACTAATTGACCAAAATCAGATACTGTATACATTGTTTGTTATAGCCAGTCTTACTTATGCTATGTCCTAATAAAACCCTAGCAGAATTTAAGCAAATGATCTGGAAGTTGAATATCCAGGTGGATATGGGTGAAATTTCCCATCTTTCTTATATCAAAATCACCCTGCTCCTTGGACTTTATGTAATTTTAAGCATATACTTTAATTGTTGTGAACGTTTTACTATATGTTTGTGTGGTCTCAGATTTAATAAATAACTTTTTTCCTTACTTGTTTATTACATGATATATATAGTTACTTGTAAGCAAGAGTTTAAACTAGTGTTTAAACTTAAGGACCTTGGGCTTTCTTATTTGCCTTTGGATTATGGATTTTCTGTCTGGCCATTCTCAGAGGGTCAGATTAGATAATCATACCCTTATTCTTAACACTGGTACACCACAGGGTTGCATATTGAGTCCCTTACTCAATATTTACTCTTTATGTACATGAATGAATTCCCACTCACACCAGTAATACTATTATTAAATTTACAGATGATGCAACAGTCGTGGGACTCATCTCTGGGGTGTGTGTGAGTCTGTCTATTGAGATGAGGTGGACCGGTTGCTTTTGTGGTGTGGAGACAATAATTTGGTCCTTAATACCAATAAGACCAAGGAGCTTATAGTAGACTACAGAAGTAATAGATCAGACATTCAGTCCTTGGTTATCAATGGAGACCAAATGGAGCAAGTGGCCAGTTTTAAGTTTTTGGGTGTTATCATAAAAGAGGACCTGAACTGGGGCACTCAAATTGCAGCCTCAGCAGAGATTATACTACCTGAGACTTCTCAGGAAACAACTGAATGAAAACTGCTGGTGACTTTTTACCGCTGCACTTTAGAGAATATTTTAACTTACTGCACCTGTGTATGGTTTGCCAATTGCACAGTGGCAGATAGGACAGTACTCCAGAGGGTTAACATCATTGCCCAGAGGATCACTGGTTGCCCTCTCCTCTCCTTGGAAGAGTTTTGTAGCTCCCACTGCCTTAAGAAAGATTCTTAAAAATCCATCTCATCCTGGGCACCCTTTTTTTGAACTATTACCATCTGGCAGACAGTACAGGATAATGAAAATAAGGACAAATAAGCTGAAAAATTGCTTCTATCCCAAAGCAGTAACTATATTGAATTCTACTGTATAGTGTAATATTAATGCAATATCACGAGTTTTCAATTCAATTGTACAGAATGTGAAGGGTGTGTGTTTTTGTTTTATTTTTATAGTTTTCTTATGTATGATGTACGCTGAAGATGGCATTTAATTTCGTTGTACGAGATGCAATGACAATAAAGTAAACTAAAAGAGAACAAATTTGTGGGGGGCAATAAGCTGACTTTGTATAAACATACAAAAGTATGAAGGCTATTGCTTAGCACATTGTAAGCCACACTGAGTCTCCGGAGAAGGGCGGCATATAAATCAAATAAAATAAATAAATAAATAAAATAAATAAATAAAATGAATAAATAAATAAATAAATAAATAAATATCTGGAACTACATTGAGCTCATTCAGCATATGATGTTAGCGTATAGCTTTTCTATTTAAGCTGCAATCTTTATTATTTCTATGGCAAGTCTCCAGGTTAAAACTGTCCTGATTTAAAGAAGAACTGTAGTTAAGAACAGAGCTTGCTGTATTGGTTGCTTACAGTGGTTCAATTTCATTACACAAAATTACTTATACAGTATTATGCAATAAAACTGTTTTGGCTTATGTACAATTCGAGCTTCAGCTAATCACACACACACACACACACACACAAATACATAACACATAAGATTAGTACTATCCAAACAATTATCAGCACAGTTAGAAGTATGTCACTCACCCAGCACTTCAGTCTTGGGCACCAAACCAAGTTTCAAGGTCTTGCAGAAGACTAGCATGGATGGGCCCAAACCAGCCCACAGCTGATGGTACCCAGAACAGGCCCTCCTGCTGGATGGGATAGATAAAGACCACTGAGTAGAGACGGTCCCATAAGTAACTCAGTCCCAAGCCATGAAGACTTGTAAAGGTGACAACCAACACGTTGAGTTACATCTAGAAGCCAATGTAGCTTGGATAGTAGTGGTGTCATGTTATCAAAATGTCTGGTAATTCTTTTATTCAGTTCTGTAATTCCATACTATTCATTATAGATCTATCATGAAAAGATGTTTCAAGCATATGACTACGGCACTAAAGAAAAGAATATGAAGAAGTATAACCAGGTATGAAAATAAAACAGTTTTTCTGTGAAATATGCTGTTCCTCATTTGTAGCTTTTAGACCAGAATGGTTTCCCTGTTGGATGTGTTGAAGATGAGTAGGATCTCTCATTTTGTACATTGTTTCAAATTTACAGACTCTCTAGGCGGTTTACAATGTAGAAGCCTATTTGCACATTAAATATATAAAACCTAGCCATAAACACATAAAATTAGTACATATAAATGGGGACAGTAGGACAGGGATGGTAGACACCCTGGTGCACTTATGCACATTCCCTTAGGGACCTCTTAAGAAATGTGTAAGGTCCACAGTAGACAGTTTAAGATAAAAGGTTTTGGGGGTAGAGGAACTAACAACAGGATCAGGTAGAGTGTTCCAGACATTTACTACTCTATTGCTGAAGTAATATTTTCTACAATCAAGATTGGAGCAAATTACATTTAGTTTGTATCTATTGATAGCTCTTATATTATTGTGGTTGAAGTTAAAGTAATTATTAACAGGTAGGACGTTATGGTAGATAATCTTGTGCACTAAGATTAGGTCGTAATGTAGACAGCGTATTTTAAGGTTATCCAGTCCTAAAATTGTGAGCCTGGTAGTATAAGGAATTTTATTGCGAGTAGAGAAGTTGAGTACTCTTCTTGCAAAATACCTCTGGACCCTCTCTATAGTATTAATGTCCGAAATACAGTGTGGGTTCAGACAGGTGAGCAGGATTCAAGGACAGGTCTGGCAAAGGTTTTATATGCCCTAATTAGAAGTATAGCATTACCAGAGCGAAAACTTCCTAAAATAAGGTTGACAACTCTTAATACCCTTTTAGCGATGTTATTACAGTGAGCTCTGGGGCTTAGATCTTTTGAAATGAGTATTTCTAAGTCCTTGACAGAGTGTGGGTTATCTTTTAAATCATTTATGTCCAGCTTGTAATTGATGTTCTGATTTTTATTGCCAATGTGCAGGACTGAGCAGAGATTTTGAGTTGCCAACTGTTTGACCATTTGGATACATAATCTAGGTCATTTTGAAGGGTAGTAGAATTGTCTGTGGTGTTAAATAGATTTACATCATTGGCAGAGAGGATGCAGCTGCTTGTAATACGATCACAAAGGTCGTTTATATAGAGTAGAAAGAGTGTTGGCCCTAGAACACTGCCTTGGGGAACACCACTGTTAACTGGCGCAGGGTTTGATATAGCGCTTCCAATTTTAACTATTTGTTGCCTGTTTGATAACAGATCACCTAACCGGGAGCAATGGCTGGCTGGCCACTCCCCTGAACCAGTCCCCCAGTCGCTGCTCGCTCGTCCCGCCCATGTTCATCGCCACCATATTCTTCACACACATGCATCCCATTGCAAGTCCAAAGGGATGTGCATGCGCAAAGAAGATGGCGATGGCAGCAGTTTTTTCCACAACCTCCAGTACTTTTCGGCAGCCTGCAGCCAGCCGCCTCCTCTTTGAGAACTGCTTTGGGGCTACGGCGAGTCAGAGCAAAATGACAGAGCAGGGAATGGAATGCACATGTGCAGCTGGCACAAAGAACAGGGCAGAAATGACAGCAGCTTTTTCGCCGACCTCTGGTAGTTTGGGGCGGCCTATGGCTGTCCAGTTCAGCCACAATGCAGCTCTCAAAGAGGAGGCAGCTTTCTGCCAGCCACTTCCCAAAAACTACCAGAGGTCAGTTTGCCTTTCGGAGCCCGGACCAGCTGCCGTGGGAGAAAGATAAGCTGCCCGAAGAAAGAGGCGGTGGTGTGGGAAGAAGCGGGGCTAGGGCCGAAGCCACTAAAGGAGGGGAAACGGGAGCAACTGGCAAAGGGAGGGCGTGAGTAGATAGGTGGAAATTCCCCCCAAAATCTTACCTTTTCCAGTGGGCGTGGCTAGGTGTGGGGATCATGTGACAGAGTGGGCATGGGCGTGAGTGATGTTAACTTGGCCACGCCCACTCAGTCACATGCCCCCCCTCACCTAGCCACATCCACTGAACTGGTAGCGAAAATTTTTGAAACCCACCACTGCTTCCAACTCTATTAATTTGTATGCTCCAGGGCAACTATTTCTTCAGATACAAACTGCTGTTTCTCTATTTGTCCCTACGTACCTTTAACCATTCCTTTGCTGTTTTTTCCCCACTCCAGGGAAGGTAAGTCCTCCTGAATTCTCAACCTACTTATATTTTCTCTTCTGCCCTACTTTGATCTACAGAAAGAGCTATCCAAGGTAACTCCTTGCATATCATCCTTGTCTTTTTGGGCTCCCTGATTTCTCAGCTCTATGAGAAAAAGAATGGGCAAAATGGGCTTCAGGAGCTATGGCCCATGTCCCCAGAGCAATGTTGCAACCATTGTATTTCCCAAGAAAAGAGAACTGCTCTCTTATCATATCTCAACGTGATCCCTACTCCTTTCCTTATAGAGACCCATACATCCGCTGGAGTTACGTCATCCAAAAACTGGTTGAGGTGAGAGAAACACATTGGCTGGTTGGTTTTATCAGGCCTCTCTGTGGATTAGAAATGTGCTTGGGGACTATTGGATTTTTGCACAGGAAAACAAAAGGAAAAAGGGATTTCAAAGAGAGCAGAATTGATGGAATTTAGAGATGCTCAGGAAGTGAGTGGTACAGAAATCTATGTCAGATTGACTAAAATTAAACAAAAATGGAGCTGGTTTTGGAGGTTATCATTTGAGCATTGTACGATATTAAAATGGCAGCCAAATCCAGCTTCTGAGATCATAGACCAGAAGAGGGTTTTTCTTAGTCATAGTTGAGACCTGACAACCAGTATGCCTTGTCAGAACACTGAGATGCCAATAGATCACTAAGGTAGAGTTTTTTCTCTCTGTTTCACAGTTCTTGGCTGGTATATATTTTGCTAATTTCCTACTGAAATACTACTTCATCCCTTACTTCAGCAATATGCATCAACAGCCCTTCACCATCAAAATCCTGCTGCTTTCCATCTTTGATTCAGTAATACCTGGTATGTGGAAACAATTATGATTTCATTCCTGTAATGAGATTAAGCGGTAATGCTATGGAATTGGGATGTTGACCTCATCCAGAAGAAGAAACAGGAGAGCCTCAAACACAATCAGGATGATTTATCACATTTTAGAGAAAGTGAAGAGAGACATACTACAGGTAGTTCTCAACATACAACCATTTGTTTAGTGACCTTCAAAGTTACAGCAGCACTGAAATATGTGATTTATAAACGTTTTTCACACTTAGGATCATTGCAGCATCCCCTTGCTTGTGTGATCAAAATACATGCCATAAATACTGGCATATATTTATGATGGTTGCAGTGTCCCAGGGTCATGTGATCACCTTTTGCATCCTGACCACCAAAATCAATGGGGATAAATAATAAAGTAAAAACTGTGGCAGGAAAAGTTGTAAAATGAGGGTGGGGGTGGCGATCACTGTCTAACTTAGCAATATAAATTTTGGGTTCAATTGTGGTTATATGTCCAGGACTATCTGTACCAATTAAGTGGTACACAGCCATCCAAAATTATTTTGGATAGCAAACTGGGCAGCATATAAATTTAATCAATAGAATTAAAAATACCGTATTTTTCAGAGTATAAGACGCACCTCTAAAAGAGGCTCAAAATTTGAGTGCGTCATATTCCGAATATTATTTTCGGGCTCCAAGCATTGCATTATTCGGTGGTTCCGGGGGGGGAGGGGATTGGCAGCATCCTCACTTCCACTCAGATTCGGACAACGAGCAGCACAGAACCCCCCATCCATCCAAAACAAGCCCTATCACCCTCTGCGCCTTTGGCTGTAGTGGGTGGGATGGGGAACAACCCCCATGGGGGCAGAAGAGGGTCTTGGCATTGAAGGCTCCACTTTTGAGATACTCCCATCCTCCCACCCACAGCTGAGGGCCCGGCCCTCCCGCTGCAAGGGACGTGCAGAGATCGGGACCTGTCTGGCAAAGCAGGTGCCCCTGCACCAGAGGTGCAAGGCAAGGGGGCTCACCGCCTACCAACCCCAAACAACCCAGGCGGAGGGCAGCCGGCCTCCACTCCTGGCCCGGGAGACAGACCCAGCCAGGAAAGAGAAGGGGAGCCGAAGGATAAGGAGCTATCCTGCACAGCTCTGCAGGTTGCATTGGGGAGGAAGGGGGGCATTGCCTCTATGCATCGCATTTTCTGGCATTTTTCTCCCCAATTCAGTTTGCTGAGCTTCTGTGCGCTGGGCGACGGGTGGCGAGGGCGGTTGACAAAGCGGCAGGAGACGGGTGGCAGAAGCATTTCCATGAAGACACCCCATCTGGCATTTTCCTCCCCGATTCAGTTTGCCAAGCTTCTGCGCACTGGGTGATGGGTGGCGAGGGCAGTTGGTGAAGCGACAGGAGACAGGTGGCAGAAGCATTTCTGTGAAGACCCCCCCTTTCCCAGTGTGCAGGGGCCTCCACTTCGCAGAGCTGCGCAGGGCATCTTCGTGGAAGATGTCAAGCTTCTGCGTGCTGGGAGATGGGTGGCGAAGGCGGTTGGCGAAGCGAGGGTGGTTGGCAAAGCGGTGGGAGACGGGCATCAGAAACACCATCGCTTCACCAATTACCCTCGCCACCCATCTCCCAGCACGTAAAAGCTTGGCGTCTTCCATGAAAACGGCCCACACGGTTCTGCAAAGCAGAGGCCCCTGCACACCAGGAGATGAGGTGTCTTCACAGAAATGCTTCTGCTGCCCATCTCCCGCTGCTTCGCCAACCGCTAAGCACCCTCTCCGCCCATCTCCCAGCAAAACAGAAGCTTGGCAAACTGAATCAAGGAAGAAAACGCCAGAAAATGCAAGAACTCAAAAAAGGACTATCGGAGGTTAAAAAAGACATATTAGTATTCAAAAATTAACTTGGAGGGCTTCAGCAGATGGCTACAGAGAATAAGCAGAAGATTGAAAAGCTGGAAGAGAGGACAGTTGGTTTGGGGGAGGAGGTGGGGGCTGTCCAAAAAGGGAGCGAAGAAATGGAAAATATGATTGCAAAACTTGATTTAGAACGTATGTCTTTCTATCTCAGATTTCAGAATTTACCAGAAGA